>JAVJIF010022611.1:0-87827 GCA_038442645.1 Agave tequilana
AAGAATATTCTTTAACCTTCCTTCTTCCTCTACAGTGGGTCCTCCTCCAAAGTAAAGGCAAATATCTCCCGAAATTTGTCCTTGTCCCGCTGCTTCAACAATCCTATGAAGGTACTGGTTAACTACGGTTCGACCGTACGGTGATTTGGTAGTGCTATCCAAATACCGTGAAGGAGTGTTGTATCTTGGGAGACTTGGGAGACCAGCGTCCAGTAACCCGTTAGCCCGGTGCGGGGGACGTAATTGTCTTAAGGAGATTCCGCTCTAAGCGTACCTCACTCCAAGTACTGTAAAAGTGAATTAATTTCTTTATACAGGGATATACTGATATTCAGTATATTGAGACTGATTTATATTAGTCTAATTGGTGTTTAACCAAGGAAGGAAATTAAAAGGTGGTTTTTAAATTAAAGAACATTCTTTTGAATGGAAAACCTCCCACCTGATATTTACCGACCGGCCAATTAGATTGTTGATATTTCAGTGATATGATTGTTTCAGATTGAATCCAGAAACCAACAGAAAATACTGATCTCAAGGAGAAAAAGGTGGAGAACACCAAGGAGATCAGAAAGAAGCCAAGGAAAGAGAGGAGGAAGGTGAAAGAGCATAGTGATAAGATAATACTCTTGTAATATAGATCTAGATTAAGAAGGAAGGTAAATACTCTTATTGCATCAAGAGAAAGGTTAGATCTCTTCGTATCAAGTTATTAATAAAGCTCTCTCAAGTTCTCTCCTCATGGATATAGGCCAAGTTTGGGCCGAAACCACATTAAATCCTCGTGTTCATCTTATTGCTCTTTTGTGTAGGTATTGTCAATTTGCTTTACAACAATTTTTTCTTTGCAAATACTGATCATATTGTCAAGTTCCGCAAACGTCGATCCTATGAGTAACAATTGGTGTTGATAGCGCCGATTTGTTACAACATTTTAGGCCAAAACTGCTTTTGTTTTTCTCAGTTTTGGGATGAATTAAAAAATTGCTTTGAAAGCTTTGTAGCCGTGTGCTTGGTGAGAAATCCTAGTGAGAGATTGTCAAATTTGTGTATATTCCTCATCACCGAGCTTCTATAGTGTTTTCCCTAAGCTGTGGGCTACATAGCCTGGCCTATGTTTTATCTTGTTTTTGTACTAGATTGATAGAGACTTTTTGAGGCACTAATTAGATTATCAGGTTTAGTAGTCTGTTGATGTTCACTTACTGCTTTTAGAACAAATTTATTTATAGTTTTCCCTTTAAAATGCCCATAAATTGGTTTGTACTTTAACCTTGTTGTCAAATTAGTTCCCCAAATTTATTCTTCTTAGTTATATCAATGACTGTTAGATAGAAATGGTGGTGAGATTCTGTTTCTCCTGTTTGATATTACCGCAAGTGCACGGTTGACCGTTTGCAGCACTTGAGGGTCGACCCATAGGGAAGGTGTCTTTTAGGTATTCCTAACACTAGTTAGGCAGATTGAGAAAATGTTTGGAGTAGGATGTGTTGGCCCAGAGGCCTTCCTCTAGTTTTGATGATGATTAACTCATGTAGTTATGTTTACTAATAATCTTGTGATTTTAGTTTCAGATCATGTAAAAAGATATTAGTTGGTGATTGCTTCAACAAGATGAGTTTTGAAGCCTTCACTTGGTGATTCCCGAGCCCGAGTGTCAAGATCATTCATAGCCATGCTCGTTGGATCACGGAGTTTGGACCGAGTCGACTTGAAGATGGAAGATCGTCAAGAAGACTTAGGTATCCTAGTGTTTAGTTTAGTGTGTTTTAGATCCATGTGTAAAGCTTAGAATAGTTGATATGCTCAAGTGCACAACACACACGTTTTATGATTTTTCGATTTTAGTTTAACCGATATTTGTTTTCATGAATAGATTGATCAAAACAAGTTTAAATGTTTTATATGTATAGTAGATGTATTCTTTCTATACATGCATGCTTAAACTTCTTAGACAAACTTATTTTGACTATCCTATTCATGTATTGAAAAATCAAGGTTTGATAAAATACAAGTTTGGTTTTTGATAAAAATGATAAAACACAAAAATGGTTTCATATGCTTGATATTTAAGTTGAAATGTTTATCACAAGTTTATATATCAATGCAAAATGGTAAAACTTTTTTGGGGATTTTTAGAAGTTTTTAAAGAATTTTTAGAAATAATTTTAACCCCAATTTCTGACCCAGAACAGTGGCTGACAGGCCAGGTCGGCCGACCGCACGGTCGACCGAACAAGGGCCGGTCGACCGAGCGGTCGACCGACGTGCACAGCCTTGTGCACGTCTGGAAGACACATGGGCCGGTCGACCGGCGGTCGACCGGACCAGAGAGCCTTGCTCTCTGTATCTGGGCGGTCGACCGGAAGCCCCAACGGTCATATTTATGACCGTTGGCGGTCGACCGACCGGTCGACCGCAGGCCTGTCAGGCTGACAGATCAGCCTAACGGGTAGTTTTCTGTTGGGCTATAAATACCCCATCTCTTTAGGTTTTGGATAAGATTTTTAGAGCCAAAATTTCCAGACTTTCTCTATTGTTTTAAACAAGTTTTCAAAAGGTTTTAGAGCTTCAAAAGATCATCTTATTTGTTTTAGAGTTTTTGAAAAATTCAAAGAAAATAGAATTTGGGAGATTTGTATTGTTCTTCATTTCTATCTTTTACAAAGAGTTTTCCCAAGTATTTTTCTTTGAGTTTTTATTTTCCAAACTCTAAGTTTTCCACACTTGAGCTATATCTTCTATCCTATTCTATTTAGGATCTTTGTTTGTGGAAAAAGAAAGAGGTTTGTGGTTGAACATACCACTTATTGTAAACCCTTGATTTCTTGTGTTGCTCCTCTTTGGTAGAGGTTGAGGTTGTTGTATTGGGTTGGTGTTTGCTCCCTCTTTGGTAGAGTGGAGATTGGTGTTTGCTCCCTCTCGTGTGAGGTGGAGTTTGGTGGTTGTAACCCTCTTCGGTAGAGGTGTTGTGGTTGTTTGGCTACGGGCCTACCCCTCGTTTGTGAGGTGGTGTTTGAGAGAGGAGTTCGGTACTCCCTTGTTGTAAAAATCCTCCTCGGTGGAGGTTCCCTCGGTGGGAGTCCTCGGTTGACAAGATAGTGGATTAGAAATCCTTCTCGGTGAAGGCGGGGACGTAGAGCTAGGGGCTCGAACCTCGAAACATATTTTTGTGTTTGCGTTTGATCCATTATCTCTCTTCTCTCTCTCTCTTTTTATTTTGTGCAAAGCATCATTCTTATCATCATATCATATTTGCTTGTGTTGTGCCTTGCATCTTTCATATTGCTATATATCCATTATATGCTTGGCTTGCTTGTGTGTGTGCCTCACTTGTACTTAACCACAAGAGCTTCATATAGCACCTCAACCCTTATCTAGGGGAATCAAGAGGAGTTAGTCCAGAGCCCTTCACGGGGATTTCGGCTACATTTGTTGGTTGTATTAAGTGTGTTGCAAATTTGTTTTAGCTTCCGCATTTAGTTTCTAAATTAGCATTATCACCTATTCACCCCCCTCTAGGTGATTTCAATTGGTATCAGAGCCTACGCTCCTGATACTTAGGTTTAACAACCTAGGAGTGAGATCCTTGTTTGCTAGTCTATCTATCATTTGCATTTGCTTGTTTGCACACATATAGTTTGGACTCATGGACTTCATGACCCCACCTATGTTTGACCCTTCCAACATCATTGTTTGGAAGATTAGGATGTCCGTTTATTTACAAGCCCTAGGATATAAGGTTCACCTTGCCATTACCAAGGAATTCTACCTTAGTGATAGCAAGCATATAGAGGCCAATGCACTTGCCCTTGAGGCCATTAGAAGCACGCTACCTAAAAAATATCTTATGCATGTTTCTAACCTTGATTCCGCCTTTACAGTGTGGAACAAGTTGACAACAACCACCACCTCCAAGCTTAAATTGCCGATCCAACCGGAGGAATCTAGTGGAGATGAATCCGAGCCACTACAATGCTATATGATCCAGGGAATGACTCCCTTGAGGTACAATCGGAATCTCAACTAGATAATGATAGTGCTAGTTCTTCATGTGATGATTATGTTGATGCCCATGCTTTAAATGAAGAACTATCCATTGTTTGTGAAAAATTGTTTGAAAAATATAAGATTTTGAAAAAAAAAAGTCTAGGCCTCAACAATGATAATAAAAATTTGATTTCTAGACTTAACAATGTTTTGCAAGAGAAAGAGGAGATTTCTAATGAGAGAGATTCATTAAAATCTCAACTTGATCTTGTCCTAAAAGAAAATGAGTTTTTTGAAAAATAAAAATGATTGTGATAATGTGTTGAAGAAAAATGAGTTTTTATCTTCAAAAGTTGATTTTGTTTTAAAGAAAATAATTCTTTAAAAGGAGAAATTGATTTTATTTCAAAAGAATTAGAAATTTGTTTAAATAAAAATAAATCTTTGAAAATGATATTGTTTGTCATGTTTGCCATGCTAGGGTAGTTTCACCTAGATCACCCTTGCATGCTCCACTTCTTCTTTGATTAAAAATGATATAAATGTTTTAAAGAAGAGTATTGATTGTTTGGGCTCCACTTTGAGCCAATGTGTTGTGGGCCATACACGTTTGGAAACTTTGTTTCGAAAGAAACAAGTTCCATGTTTTCATGCACACCCTCCACGGCATACAAATGCTCCTCACGGACACCATCACCACATATGCTCATGTGTACACTTGTAACATTGTGGACGTAAGGGCCACCTTGCTAAATTTTGCTATGATAGATTACATGCTTCAAATTTAGCAAATAAATTGTTTGGGTTACGAATGGTACTAACCCCTATGGACCCAAAAAGTTGTGGGTACCAAAGACCACCCCTCTTATGTTTGACGTAGGTGTAGGCTCTCGCATAACGTGAGAGTAGCGGTACCTTGGAGTGGATGCGTTCCGAGCTTCATGGAGACTATTTGGATGCATCACTTTCAAGGGATGTTTGGTGGGAGGACCACCTTGTTTTGGAGACATGGAGAGTTGCCTCATAGGTTTTGGTAACGGTCTCTTACTCCTTATTTATGTTTGCATGCTTTTCATGTTTATTATATATAGCATGTTTTGATGTTTATAGATTATTATGTTAATGTCATTAGATCATTAACATGCATGTATAGCCTTTTGAGACACCCATGTTTTATATGGATCATTATTTTGTGTTCTCACCGTTTGTTTAGCTATCATGTTTATCATAGGTTTAATAACATGTGAATTTACATAATAATCATGTTTATGTTTTTCATGTTTATTCATATCTTGTTTTTATGCTTCATGCGTTGATTACATGTTTAAATATTAGTTTTCATTAAGACTAGGTATATATTTGTGCATATAGTGGGTCACAAATAAATCTATATATGTTTGTATTTGATTGCTTATTTGTTCCCATTAGATGTGCTAGTATAGTCTAGTTTTGATGATCCATGCATTTTAAACTTGTATTCTCATTTTGGTTTTGTTTATGATCATGTGTTTTCATTTCATGTATATGTCTATTTTGCCAAACTTTAAGATATACATGAATACCCTTGAGTCATTTGCTTTTCATGCAAATCTATACATATGGACTCAATTGTGTTTAGGGATATGTATGTATACTTTTTGTGTTGACAAATTATACATATACCTTGAAATGAAATTTGTTTTAATGAAAATTTAGTTATTCATATTTTCATGTATTTATGTTTAAACTTCATGTATATGTCTATTTTATCTAAACTATTAATTATACATATACATTCTTTGAGCCACGTGCCTTCATGCATATATGTATGTATACTTTAGTTTGTATAAGACATACATATGCCTTGAAGATTAAATAAGTTTTGATGATTTTCATATTTTCATATTTCAAGAAATTAATTGAGCTTAATTGAATATCTTTCATGATTATGATCTTCACATCTTATTTGTACACTCACATTTATTGTTTACTCATGTTTTGTTTTCATGAGTCATATTTATGCTTAATTGGCTTAGAGTGTTGATTATCATGTGGATTTCATGTTTCATGAAAAATAATTTTATTTTATTCCTTACTTGAAGGATTTCGTACTAGTTTACAAATTTTTCATATAACTAGTTACGGTATTCTTCGTTATGTTAGAGTTTTTCAAACATACTTCAATTTTCAAACCTATTTTTGAAAACCCCTACCTTCCAAGGGTGGTTGGATGGGAGATCATGCTCATGTATGCTTTATATTGAAAATCATTTTAACTTGAACATGATTGGGAGGCTAGGTTATATGAGGTATACACTTGATATTATTGTTTGTTTCAATTGGTATCATTGGATTCTTTCAATTGGTATCAATATTGACATTTTTGTATACTCATATATATTTTTGTATATGTATGCTTGTACTTCAAAGAGTATCAATTTCGATTGGTATCTATTTTTCATACATATATATATCTTGTTTATGCTAAAGCTTGAGTTTCACTTTGTTTCAATTGATTCAATTTTCAATTGGTATATTAATTCAAGCCTACGCATTGTTTTTGTTCGTTTTTCATAAAAGGGGGAGAAAATTTGATTCTCATATTTCAATTAGTATTTTGTTTCCACTCCCACACTTTATGATTAGAAATTTGATGTTTATTTTAGGCATATGATATCACAATCAAAATTGTTTATATGGCTTAAAAAGAAAAATACTCTCTTTTGATATCAAAATGTTTATTTGAATGATTTAAATTGAAATCTCAAAATTTTGTTTTGATTTGTATTGCCTATATGCAAGGAGAGCTTAACATCTCTTCTACATATAGATTCATGTTGAGTATCTTGTATTGAGGAGCTTGACATCTCTTCTTTATGTTGTCCACGTGTGTAGGGGGAGCTTCACATCTCCTCTTATGCATTGCATAGTGTACGTTATGTGAATTAGGGCTTGTCATCTCTCCTTCATGTAATGTATCTATGTAGGAAAGCTTCACATCTTCCTCTTCATGAATGTATATAGCATATACCATTTATTTATTGATCTATGTTTACCTTCAATTGGTATCAAGATGCTACTTTGACATATTTTCAATTGATATCTTAATTGATTGTCACCCCTATATTGATATTTTTTTGTTTTTAGACAAAAAGGGGGAGAAAATTTATTATTTTGGTTTTTACCCCTTTGTTGATGATTGACAAAAAGGGGGAGAAAGATTTTGAGTTTGAGTTTTATATGCATATTTATGGTTTTGCATATATTAAGTTTAATTGGTATTTAGAGCATGTTTATTTGTTTTTGAAAACTTCATTGGTATCTAGAGCCTTTTATTCTTTATGCATATCTATGCATGTTTTATGTTTCATATTCATTGCATATTTATGTTTATTTGTTTATGCATGAGTCAAGGGGGAGCTTCTTTGAAGCTTAACTTTAATCCATGCATATATAACTCCATGAGTTTTGTCATCATCAAAAAGGGGGAGATTGTTGGCCCAGAGGCCTTCCACTCTAGTTTTGATGATGATTAACTCATGTAGTTATGTTTACTAATAATCTTGTGATTTTAGTTTCAGATCATGTAACAAGATATTAGTTGGTGATTGCTTCAACAAGATAAGTTTTGAAGCCTTCACTTGGTGATTCTCGAGCCGAGCGTCAAGATCATTCATAGCCATGCTCGTTGGATCATGGAGTTTGGACCGAGTCGACTTGAAGATGAAAGATCGTCAAGAAGACTTAGGTAACCTAGTGTTTAGTTTAGTGTGTTTTAGATCCATGTGTAAAGCTTAGAATAGTTGATATGCTCAAGTGCACAACACACACGTTTTATGGTTTTTCGGTTTTAGTTTAACCGATATTTGTTTTCATGAATAGATTGATCAAAACAAGTTTAAATGTTTTATATGTATAGTAGATGTATTCTTTCTATACATGCATGCTTAAACTTCTTAGACAAACTTATTTTGACTATCCTATTCATGTATTGAAAAATCAAAGTTACTACTTTCTAGAAATTCATTCATGTTAAATTTAACTCAATTAATGTGTGCATTATCTTTAAGAGAGAGGCTAAAATTGTATCACACTCTAGTAGCCTAGGTTCTTCACCCTAGGTACTTACAAATAATCTAGCTACGCATGGTGCAAATAATAGCATAACAATCTAATAAGTGGTGCATGGTCAAATAGGCAATTTATTAAAAGAACTCAATTAATTAAGCTAACTATAACCATCAATAATTAATTAAACGAATTAACTTACTTAAATTAAGTATCTACACTAAATTAATTAATTAATTCTAAAACATTAATCACCTTTATGTAGGAGTTGCTGCCCCTCCCTGTGCACGCTCCACAAAAACCAAACCCCAGTGGACCCCGCACTCAGCACCTTTCTCTGCCTCTTTGTTTGCGTGAGCCCCACGATCTCATGCACACCAAAACGATGAAACATAAAAAAAAAATGAGCCCACAAGCCTTGAGCGCTTCTTGCTGGACCCCTTTCAAACGATCAACCAACAGGAAACGAGGAACCATGTGGGCCCCACTCCGGTAGCGTGATGGAGAGCAGGATGGTGATGTAAAGTTCCAAGCGCCCGTTCAATGCGTTGATGGAGGTACGAAAGTGTTGTGACTCTGTTTTGTGCGCTCGCGGCAGTCGGGTGAGCCCCCACCTCCTTGATCTGCTACAAGGCCGGAGTCTCGGACTGCGACGCGAGCCCGTGTGGGCCCCTGCTCCTTCCCTCGTGCCTTCTTCGCATAGAACCCGAGGCACAGAAACCGGGATTATCACAATAATTAAAGCACAGAACAAGAACGGAGCCGCCCCTCAAAACCTTAGGCTATGAATCGAATTGCTAATTACACAATTTGGATGTCCTTTGTTAGTTTAATTAAAGACTTGACCTCTGCACTATAAAAATTCCTTGGAGACAGAGATATTAAAGTGTCATGTAGAAATAATTTTCCAAACACTTGATGATACAAGAGGGTTTGATAGCATTGGGTGAGAAGGGAAACTTTTCCTTCACTTTCTTGGACCCCTTCAAGAACTCAGAGAGTATTCTGAGCCTCTTGTTTGATAATAAGACTTAACATCAATCACAATTTAAGCCCAAGTCTTAGATTTTTGGACTTATCTGGCTACTTGTACGCATGATTTAGCAGTACTTGACTCGAGTCTTCTTACAAGCCAAATCAATAACTTTCAGAATGCTATAAATCTGTTGTGCCCAGGTTTTATGAGACTAAAAGAAGGAAAAATTCTAAAGTGAATGGTAACAAGATGCTTTCAAATATCAACTAGTTAGAATTAGTTGTGCGAAAAAAATAAATGGAATTTTGACTTTCAGTTGTTGTTTTTCTTCTCGTGTTCATTGCTTTCTTCCTTGTAATTCCTGTCCCAACTATTGCCACGAAGAGCATTTTCTTTTGCTGCTGTTGCTCCTGCTTCTTGCTCATCCAATGTTTTATCTCTTGGATCAGAAACTAGAGCTCTCCTCCACTGGAAAACCACTCTTCAAATTGGAAATCTTAGCACCCTCAGTTCTTGGACTCCCTATACCAATCCATGCATGTGGTTTGGAATCACGTGTGAAGGAGGGCGAGGAGGAGGATGTATTATGACAGAGATCAACCTGCCTCGTGCTGTCTTGGCAGGTAATCTGGACTCTCTCGACTTCTCCTCACTTTTGTCTCTCACATGTCACCACCTCCGTCACAACTACCTCAACAGACACATTCCACCAAGCATTGGCTCACTTACCAATCTTACCTCACTCGATTTGGCCTACAACAGAATGATGGGAAATCTGCCACACTCTTTAGCTAATCTATCCCAAATTCTTGAGATAGATCTGTCAAGCAACGAGTTTGAGGGGACTACACCTCTGGAGCTAGGAAATTTCTGTAATATTATTCACTTAAGAGTCCATACGAATCAGCTAACAGGTTCCATTCCTTCCAATTGGGGAAACCTCACCAAGCTATGTAGCTTGTACCTCCATAAGAATAGTCTCTCTGGCACCATTCTTGAAGAAATAAATAATTTAGTAGATTTGACTTGCCTAACATTCTCATATAATCTCTTAACCGCTTCCCTTCCTTTAATATTGGGAAATTTGACCAAGCTAAGCTTCTTGTTTCTCAGACAAAATCAGCTCTCTGGCTCAATCCCTCCTGAAATTGGGAAACTAGTGAACCTTATTGATTTAGAAATGACCAGCAATTTCTTGACAGGCCCAATCCCTTCAAGTTTAAGAAATTTGACAATGCAAACTTTGTATCTCTTCAACAATTCTCTCAATAGAACCATCCCTTCTAAAATTGGAAATCCCAATTTTCTCTGACCATCTAAAAATTGATCTTCCAATAATGATTTTGGAAACATGTCAGCTAATTGATTCTTATTGTCAATGTATTAAAATTACCACAATCATTATGATCTTTACAAAGTGGTGTCGTGTAACATCACAGTCCTCAGTGCAAGGACCCCAAGATGGAGTTTTCTTTGGCAAATTAATCGCACTCGTAATATACATCGTACAGGCATAGGGCATGTTCGTTTCTCCGAAATGAATCCGGAAACCAACTGTTCATTGGCCCCACACAGGGCCACGTCAGTTTCTCATAAAGTGTTGTTTGGTTGTCTGTTAAAGAAAAGCAATGATCGTGGTTGAGCCCGTAAAAATCCTATGTGATCTCTTTTCTGGTTTCCGCGCACTGAGGCTGAGAAAAGGTTTGGAAAACTACTATGAGCCTCACTTGACCCATTTCTTATAGAAATCCGTTAACGTGAGCCCACTTGAATTTTCTGCGCCCCATTTCTGAGAGCCAAATAGACACATAGCATCAAATGTCAATCCAAAGTTCTAAAAAAAACGTTGTCTCATCCAAAATATTTGTGCATAACACAATCTGACAGTGATGAATTCCACGTTTGTCATGGACAATGTTTCCACAATTTTTATTTTTTCTGAACCAATGGAGAGGAAATGTCCAAAAAAAGGGACAGACATGTCAACTAGTGCTCTTACGGTCCACTTTTTCCAGCAACAAAGGCCACATCATTGTATCCCAATAAATCCAAATAAAGTGAGCTTGGGGTAATGTCTTTTTTCTCTGTAGCTAATAATTCTTTTCACCAAATCAGAGAGTGTCTTTTAGTCTCAACTAGGCTTCCACCCAAATCCTCAGTCCTAGCAAATCGATGGTAGATCAAAATAAGCTCCTTCAAATGGTTGTGATGGAGATCATAATTGGGAATTAACTATTACATTATTTTAATTATTATTTTATTAGATGTTATTTAATTTTTACCCTTTTTATACGTGTTATTTAATTTTGACAATAAAATTTTGCTTAAAATACTTTATGCTACAAAAGAAAACAAAAACTGTCTCAACCAATTGTATGTGCATTTTTAGAATTTCTTTTTATATCTACTATTTTTTTTCACTAACGAGTGCCATAAGAACACTAGTTGAGTATGTAAGTCCTTTTCCTTACTTTTCATTTATTTTCTTTTTTTGGGTAAATTTTACTGAACCCCTCTATGTTTTGGGAGTTTGGCATTTTAACTATCAATTTTATTTACGTTCTACAAAGCCTCACTCAATCTTAATTGAGCTAACTCCGTTAATGAAAATTGCGGAAAGACATTTTTGCCTCTCTTTGTTATAAATTATTTGGTAAGATCCATACTATAAGACTTAATTATAAAACCCAATAAGAAACTGGTTTATACCTGCTCTTCTTCTTCTCTACGCCGCCATCTCCACTCTCTTTCTCCGTCAAAGTCCAGGTTAGCTACTAAACCCTATGCCTAAGTTCTTCAAAAAATTGAAATGCCTTTTGTGGTAGAAATTTTATCTTGTACTTCAAAAAAAAGATGCTACTTTTGCATGGTTATTACAAATGGAGGATTATACTTTGGCTTTAGTGGCTAATTTCTTGATTTTTTTTGTACTCTTAATATTTACTCAAAAAATGTTTTGTGAAGTTCTGCTGATCACTAAGTCTCACCCAATTAAAGAATTTAGAATATGTGGGGCATGAAGGCAACTATCAATTTGAACTTTAAAGCAAAATCATTTAGTTATGCCAAGGGGAGATGACTCGAAATGTGAAGGTCTTCTCTTCTTGGTTGTCTATCACTATCTTAAGACAGTCTCTCCCTTCTTACATTTCCAAAACTTGCCATTTTTCACAATGTTAAAATTCTTGGGAGTGAACAGCTTTGAATCTTTTGCATCAGATGTTTGCTGATTATTCATGTGCATTGCATATTTTAGTCATATTTTCATATTTATTTAATATTATTTTAAAACTCTGCTGTTTAATGATTTTAATATCTAATAGTGTGCATGTGTAATTAATGGAAAAGAAGAAGAAAAGTGATCAAATTATCCTAATTAATCCAAATTAATTAGAGATAAGATTATCTATTTAAAGCTATCAACGAAGATCTAATTGAAATAGGAAGTTTTTAAAGAAATCTTATTGAAGAAAAACGAAGACAACAAAACGAGACGATCCATGCACACAAGATCTGGCCCAACAACCAGATTCTGGCCGCGGAAATTTGCAAAAGCCGTGTTTCCGCGGCTTGGTTAAAACAGTTGGGCCAGCGTCATTGCTCTTATCTTCAAGCGCGTTCTATCCCTTCATCATTCCTATAAATAGAGCACTATTCTGAGCAGAGAGACGTGCAGAGGAGA
Source organism: Agave tequilana (assembly GCA_038442645.1). Classification (NCBI taxonomy): domain Eukaryota; kingdom Viridiplantae; phylum Streptophyta; class Magnoliopsida; order Asparagales; family Asparagaceae; genus Agave; species Agave tequilana. Next base: position 12,696 of record JAVJIF010022611.1, read on the forward strand.
ATTAGAGCTTATACTTTACTCTGAAGCTTAGAATTATTATTAGATAGTTGTTGAGAAGTTGTAATCTCTATTTTTCTTCCTTTTAGCTTTGTCGAGAAAAGTGAGAGAGAGAGAGAGAAAACGGAGGTTATAATTGTAATTGAAGTGATATCTTCATCTTATACAAATTCAACGTTCTGATCTTACTGGCATGTTAATTTTTACTTTCAATTATTACTCTCTTTGTTCAAATTTCACCATGAGTAGCTAAATCGGTTTTCTGAACTCACTATTCTTTTTCTTCTATTAGTCTTCTTCTTGATTGATTTATGATAAAAAGAAACCCAATGGAATCATATGAATGTCTAATTTAAGTCTTGCTTGTTTGCAAGTGTTCTTGAAGGCACATGGGGATGGGACTGGACTTTGTCAACTTTTGTTTTTAAAACAAATCTTAAATTCATTTTTATTGCATACTTGAAGAAAAAGCTTCTCGATGATTTAACATTCAATTTAAGAATGAGTTTAAAAAGAAGGTAGTTCATCTTATTTGTTTTACTTGAATGTTTCAAAGATCAAGTTTTAAATTTGGCGTATGATCAAGTTGAGTCACTAAAACCTTCAAGAGAAGAACAAGTAGTTGAGTAGTAGAATAGTGAGCCCGGACCTTTCCTTCTTCTTAAAACAAACTAAAATTTTAACTTCATTCAAGATTTCTTTGAATTCACTTTTTCCAAAATCTCTTCTAGTTTTTTTTTTTTCCTTAAACCAACTCCAAACCAACCATCTTCTTTTCTTTTTCCCTTCTTTAAAAAAAAATAGAATCTGAACTTGTTTTCTCAGCAAAAATACCGAAAAAAAGTCTGAATCACATTTCTTCTCATAGACACGACCCGTTAGCCCTAGGCTAGACAGTATTTTAAATCCAATCACCTCACACAGTCTTACGGTTTCATTTCTTTACTCTATTTGGTGTTTTGGGAATTGCTCGGTGCGAACTGATCATCAGCCTCAAAATTTTATATAGGACTTGTGAAGTGTAGAAGTCTTCTCGTCTTATACCTCTTTCCCTTACTAAAATTTTGAATTTTTTTATACAATATATGACATATATATTAAAAGCAATACTACTAAGAGAAAATTATAGATAAATTTCTATAATGACTTCATAACTTTTAATTCCATAATGATAAGGTCTCATGCTTTTTATTTCAGGATGTGCTTTCATGGAGTGTTGTGTTTTTTGATCATATTAAATTAGTTACTGAGAGGGATAATTTGTAAAGTAGAACAGTAGAGAAAACTTCCAAATATTGAGTTCATTTGTAATGTTTTAAAGTAGTCATTTCTTCCAGCTTGTAATCAGCTTTAGAATCACCTGATCTCAAATTTAGGTAATAAATTAAATGTTGCATTTGGTGACGCCAACAAAAGTTTGCTTTCTATTACATCATTGGTTCTTTAGAAATAAACTTCATTAGTTAGCTACTATTTTTTTTTAATTATTCAACAGAATTGTTCTACAGAGAATAAGGATTTTTTGTTTTTTTTTAAACCTCAAAATATATGTGAACAAAAGAGTTATCAGAGAAGAGAAACCCATTTGACAAACTTGTATACCAACAACTAATAAAAACTATCCTGATATTCTACTAAAAACACGGAAAAAGAACTTATAATAGGATAGGATATGGTTGAACAGTATGTTCTAGTTGATGTGAATTTACAGAGTTATTATTCATGTCGGTAATGACCGTGTATAGTCAAAAAGGTTTTCTTTCCCTTCTTTCTGCAGAACTTTCTTCCAGAATTTGTATGCTTATGGGCTAAAAAACCTCGTCCAACCATCTAACAAGATATCTTAACTTTTTGTGAATGGAAATACCCAGATCTTTTTACAAATTGCACCTAATAAACTTGTGCACATTGATGGATGTACCTTTTTATTAATTGTGACAGCCTTTAGGAAAAATATTTGCCTTTGCTAGTGACTCTATTCAGAAAAATTGGACGATGAGCACATCATATGTTAATTCTTCACAAACAAGGTGCCTCTATAATCTCTTGCAACTAATTTGGAATATGATTCACTAATTGGTTGGAATGTTTGGTCAAAGTTAGTTCACAATTTTAATAAGAGTGAAAATTGTTAATTAATTTTGTTCCTCAAAAATTTCTACGTGTAAATTTATGTGATGGCAATGGCGTGCCATAAATGTGATTTTTCAAATATGTGATTTTTCAAACAGAAGAGATATCCTTTAATTAGTGATGGAGATTCTATTACACGAAATAGCCATATATTTTCTTTCCCATGAGACTTACCTGCCATAGTCTCTGGGCAGCGTACTTGACTCGAGACTCGGAGGCATGCAGAGAGAGGGAAAGAAATTTATCATGCCATTTTATTTCTGTCCCTTGCTTGACCAACTGAGAAATTTTGCCCCTTTGGAAGACAATTCTAAGATTCTATCCCTCGAAATTTTGAGATGATAATTTTAGAAATGAAGTTGGCATTATTCTCTGATTAATTCGTAATTGATGATAAAATTTCATGCAGGTTTTTATGAGACTTCTTACGTTCAGACTTCTATTATTTGAATAGAAGAGTATCAAATTATAGGATATCAATCGAATTGCTAATTACACAATTTAGATGTCGTTATTTAGTTTAATTAAAGACTTGACCTCTGCACAAAAGATTTGTTGGAGACAGAGATATTAAAGTGTCATGTAAAATAATTTTCCAAACACTTAATGATACAAGAGGGTTTGATAGCAATGGGTGAGAAGAGAAACTTGTCCTTCACTTTCTTGGACCCCTTTCAAGAACTCAGAGAGTATTCTGAGCCTCTTGTTTGATAATAAGACTTAACATCAATCACAATTTAAGCCCAAGTCTTAGATTTTTGGACTTATCTGGCTACTTGTACGCATGGTTTAAAAGTACTTGACTCGAGTCTTCTTAACAAGCCAAATCAATAACTTTCAGAATGCTATCAATCGTTGTACCCAGGTTTTATGAGACTAAAATAAGAAAAAATTCTAAAGTGAATGGTAACAAGATGCTTTCAAATATTAACTAGTTAGAATTAGTTGTGCGAAAAAATAGATGAAATTTTGACTTTCAGTAAATTAGGAGGTGAACTTTGAACATAATGCATATTGATAACCAAGGATTACTATGAGTGATCATTTTTCTTACTTCGGACAACCCTTGATTATGGTATTGAAATCGATGCAAAAAAGATAGAATTGTGCCTGAGCACAAGGATTCCCACCCCCCCAAAAGAAAAGCTGCAGCTGCCACTGGCGGCGTCTCCACTCTCTTTCTCCGTCAGAATCCCTGTTAGCCACTGACTAAACCCTAACCCAAGTTTTAAATATTCTTCAAAAAATTGAAATGCTTTTTGTGGAAGAAATTTATCTTGTACTTCAAAAAAAATTCCTACTTTTGCATGGTTATTACAAATAGATGATTATATTTTGGCTTTAGAGGCTAACTACTTGATTTTCAGGTACTCTTAATGTTTACTCAAAAAATATCTAGTAAATTTCTGCTGATCACTAAAGCTCACCCAACTAAAGAACGTGGAATATGTGGGGGCATGAAAGCAACTATCAATTTTGAACTTGAAAGCAAAATCATTTAGTAATGCCATAGAATTAATTCATCCCATCATCATCATGTGCTGCCATCTCGAAGTTAATTGAGAAGGGATAAACATGTGAATTTATACAACTGTGACTTGGAAAAGAACTGCAATTAGTTGGAAATTGTATGAAATGAGAAAGTGATGGAACGCAGCTGGAAATTGAAGAATTACTTCATTTGACATAGCGAACAAGAGGGGTCTGTTTGAGGCCCTATAAAAGCAGAGGCAGATGCCGCCCACAAATCCCACCTCAACTAGAAACGGCTATTAATTTGAAGGTTCTTTACTCTTATATGGATCCTTTGCAACTTTCCTCAAAACTATCAGTTGCTGTTTTCTTCTCGTGTTCATAGCTTCCTTCCTTGTAATTCCTGTCCCAACTATTGCAGCAAGAGCATTTTCTTTTGCTGCTACTGCTGCTTGCTCATCCAATGTTTTATCTCTAGGATTAGAAGCTAGAGCACTCCTCCATTGGAAAACCACTCTTCAAATTGAAAATCTTAGCACCCTCAGTTCTTGGACTCCCTATACCAAGCCATGCATGTGGTTTGGAATCAAGAGTGAAGGAGGGCGAGGAGGAGGATGTACTGTGACAGAGATCAACCTGCCTCATGCCGTCTTGGCCGTAATCTAGACTCTCTCGACTTCTCTTCACTTTTGTCTCTCACATGTCACCACCTCCGTCACAACTACCTCAACGGACACATTCCACCAAGCATTGGCTACCAATCTTACCTCACTCGATTTGGCCCACAACAGAATGATGGGAAATCTGCCGCACTCTTTAGCCAATCTATCCCAAATTCTTGAGATAGATCTTTCAAACAACGAGTTTGAGGGGACTATACCTCTGGAGCTTGGAAATGTCTGTAATATTACACTTAAGAGTCCATGTGAATCAGCTAATAGGTTCCATTCCTTCCAGTTTGGAAACCTCACCAAGCTACGTAGCTTGTACCTCCATAATAATAGTCTCTCTCGCACCATTCTTGAAGAAAAAAATAATTTAGTAGATTTCGCTCGCCTAACATTCTCATATAATCTCTTAATCGGTTCCCTTCCTTTGATGGTAGGAAATTTGATCACGCTAAGCTTCTTGTTTCTCAGATAAAATCAGCTCTCCAGCTCAATCCCTCGTGAAATTGGGAAACTAGTGAACCTTAATGATTTAGAAATGACCAGCAGTTTCCTGAATCCCTTCTAATTTAAAAATTTTGATAATGCAAACTTTGTACCTCTTCAACAATTCTCTCACTGGAACCCTCCCTTCTGAAATTGAAAAACTAGTGAACTTCATTGATTTAGGAATCAACAACAATTTCCTAACAGGCCTTATCCCTTCTAGTTTAGGAAACTTGACAAACCTCCAAACTTTGTACCTCTTCAACAGTTCTCACAGTGGAACCATTCCTTCCCAAATTGGAAATTTGTGAACCTCATAAATCTAGCATTGCATGGTAATTTCCTAACATGCCCCATCTCTTCTTCTTTTGGCAACATGAGAAGCCTAACTCTGATGAGGATTGTGATAATCAATTGTTTGGTACCTTGCCCATGATTTGACAAATCTTACGAACTTGGGTTCCTAAAGCTGAGTAACAACAACTTCACTGGATATTTGCCACCAGATGTATGTAAAGGCGGTTGCACTTCCACATTTCAATGTAGAAAACAAAAATTTCGTGGGACCCATTCCGAGGAGTTTGAAAAATTGCACTAGTTTAGTTAGAGCTCGTCTTGAGAAAAATCACATAATTGGAAATATATCTCAAGACTTTTGGTATATCCGCATCTTACATACATCGATTTGAGCTCCAACCAGTGAAAGTCTCTTCTAATGGGCAAACTGTCGAAACTTGACGAAGTTTGAAGATTGCATGAAATTAGTTGACTGGAAAAATACCTCCTGAGTTTTGGGATTCATTGCAGCTACAATTGCTAGAAGTTTCTTCAAATCAACTCGGTGGTTTGCACTCTTTGTTCAATTTGAATCTGAGCAACAATCGCTTTGGACAAATTCCTGTAGAAATTGGAAAGTTATTCAACTTGTATACTCTTGATCTTTTTGATAACTACTTGATTGGTATAATACTGCTAACATTAGGAAATTGCTTCAAGTTGATGCTTATGAACTTAAGCTTAAATGAGTTGAAGGAAAGCATTCCTTATTAACATTCTACTCTCAAATTCTTGGAAAAAGTAGACCTGAGTTGGAATTCACACACAGGAGCAATATCCCCAGGACAGGGTAGTTTGTCAATTTTGACAACTATGGATTTGTCCGACAAATAATCTATTCAGTTTATTCCATCCTCTTTTGGAAGTATGTTGAGTTGGTCATCTATAACCTATCATTCAACAATTTAGAGGGGCCTATTCCTGATGGCAAACTATTTAAAAAGGCACCAACCACATGGTTTAGCAACAACAAAGATTTATGTGGCATTGTGCCAGGCTTTCCTCCTTGCACTTCACTATCGAAAATAGATCATCATTCCAAAATGATTCCCAGTATACTATTTATCATAATTCCGCTTTCATGTGTGCTCGCTCTTTTAACTCCAGTTGTCTATCTTTTGCTACATCGTCGGAGAGAGAAACTCCATACAAAAATTGAGGATGAAATTGTACTCGGACATTTATTTTCAATATTGAGGTTCGATGGAGGTGTTGTTTATAGTTCCATCGTCAATGCCACTGAAAATTTCAATGAGAAATACTGCATTGGGGCAGGAGGATATGGGGTTGTCTACAAAGTAGAACTTCCTACAGAAGAGATGATTGCCGTGAAAAAGCTTCATTCAATGGAAGAAGAGGTGATCGATGGGAGAAGTTCTAGAAATGAAATACGAATGCTAACCTTAATCCGCCATCGCAATGCAGTGAAACTACATGGATTCTGCTCCCATTCCAATTGCAAATTACTAATATGTCAGTATATAGGGAGGGGAAGTTTAGCTACCATTCTATGTGATAGATTGGAAGAAAAGAGTTGATGTAATCAAAGATGTAGCTTGGGCTTTATCATATATGCACCACGACTGCTATCTGCCTATAGTGCATCGAGATATTACTTGCAGTAATATTTTGTTGGAAGCGAAATTTCAGGCCTAAATTTCAGATTTTGGCATTGCCAGAATTTTACAGCCAGATTCATCAAATTGGAGCACTCTGCAGGCACTTGGGGATATATCGCCCCAGGTCAGCATTTATATGAAATTCCTGGTCATGATATTAGCTTGAACATTAGTATTTACATTGAACATCAATAAATTTTGTTGAACTATTTTGTTTACATGTATACCTTTTAAAGTAAATGACATGTGAATAGCTGGATATCATTGTAACTATGACTGTTAAATCTAACATACAGAAAAAGACGTTGTTAAACTCTTTTTATTGTATAAAAGCAAAAAATATATTTCATGAATCACACTAATGTTAATTTTAAAATGTTAACTATTTAGAAAGACTAGTTACAAAAATTCAACCACGTTTAGCATTTATATCAGAAGTTCTGCCATGACAACTTGTAACGACAATAGGAAGTGAATTTTGTCTTATTTTTATCTTTTATCTCTTTTTGGTTGGGTTTTGGGGTTGTTTTTATTTATTTTTTTGAAGGTGGGCGTGGGGGTTTAACTAATCTTGTATAATGAGATATCCAAGAGACATATATTTATCATTAACTAAATATGCTTAAATTTTACGGTTAATTATTACTTTGCAAATGAAATAAGAGGCAAGAAATCACTAATTTTGCAATTGTCTCAACAATTATTTTATGACAACCATCTGTCAACTGGACCAAAAAATGTCATGTAATAGAATTCTTAATTTGGCTAATCTTTGATATGCCAGTTAATTATTTACTTAAAGCTTGTTCATATTCTTTTTCTTGCAGGGCTTTCTCGTACAATGACGGTGACTGAGAAGTGCGATGTAAATAGTTTTGGTGTAGTAACATTAGAAGTTCTGATGGGAAAACATCCAGGTGAACGCATCACCTCATTTTCAACACCGAGGGGGAAAGACATATTACTAAAGGATTTGTTAGACCGAGGAATCCCACCTCCAACAGAAAACAACACAAAAGGGGTGATATTAATGGGAATGTCGGCATTTGGATGCTTACAGCCCGACCCAAATGCTCGCCCAACCATAAAACAAGTTGCTCAATTCTTTGAGACCAATAATTCTCATGGATTGCCATTTCAGATAATAGAATTGAGGAATTTGTTGGATCTATAGAGGTAATCCTACATTTTAGCAATAATATGTTCCAATTGTGGTTTTAATACATATATGGATTGGTGAACACTTTCTTTAAAAAGAATATTTTCCAAGGGTTTGTTATCTTAGTGAAAGGAAAAAAAAAAGTTCTGTAGGTTACTATAAAAAAGAAAAGAGAGAAAAAAAGACCTCTACTTGCATTGGAGTTGTCCAACTCTTCTAGTTTCTGATATTATAAACTTGTGACAATTAGTAGGCCGACATGTCCCCATGGAATCCACTGGTAGTCCCAGGCATCTGGTGGTTCATGTCATTGATTTACAGGTAAGTCCTTGAAACCTCTTTGACCTATAATGTAAAACCTAAATTTTCATGGACTCTAAGATGTTAAAGTTTTTAAATATTGGCCACATCTGGTATATATCGGCAATATCATAGTATTGGTATTTGAGATAGTCAATATAATATTAACCCTATAATATCAGCTCATACAGGCTGATATTGGATATGCTGAAATTGATGGCCAATATTGATGATATTGATACTAAAAGACATTGGCCGATATCAATACAAAGATTTTAAATTATGATTGAGATCCTACTTTGAGTTTTTCATTTAGGTTTTGAAGAGGTATCTGTAACTGCAAGTAAAAAAAAGGGGAAGTTGCTTACTTGAAACCTGATTTGAAAATGAGAGACGATCTAGATGTCAATTAATGGGGTTGGGGGGAGTGGAAAAGAACATTACATATTTAATTTTGGGTTTCAGAAGAATTATATACAAGGATTCATCAAAAAGTGTTGTCCCTAGCTGTTGCATACACTGCAGGAATTGAAGGTGATTGTGGCAGAAGCTGAAGCAATGGATTGGTCTTTGGAATGAATTCGCTGGCTTCACAAGCTTTGTTGTCTGTCACGACAACTTCAATAAAAAAGTTATTGCCAACTACCAACATTTCTTAAAATTTCTATTAAATTAATTAAGAATTATGCGATTTTAGCTACTTTTCGTTTAAAATTTAAATTTATCATGACCGCAAATACATTATATTACCCATCGTATAACCGTGTTTTGTTTTTCTAAGCACAGATAAATTTTGTTCTCATCTCATAACACTTTTCCATCAAGGATCCAACATAACATTACGATAAGATTTTGGGAGAGGCACAAAAGACAATGTGATTACAAAACTAAAGTATGTAAGAGACAAATGAGAGAAAGATAACACTTTAGTTGTTGGATGTTGAGTACAAGAACGAGTACAATTTCCAAGAGTTACTTGTTTGGCGAAGTTCTTATTTGAACCTTCTGTTTCTCTATTTTATGAGAGCAATTCTACCATCTATGTAATTATATCCTTACATTCCGTGAATACAGGTTTACACACCTGTTGTGCATTTAGATAGAGGTCTTTTCTTTAAAATTTTAAATATAGGTCGAAGCTGGGACATGAACCTACAACTTCTTTCATCCCACTCCCACCCTTTTACGAGTGAGCAAGCCTAACTGGAATTTTAGTTAGAGGGTCTAATACTTGAAAAGTAAACCATGTAGTGTAGGAGATTGAGGAAGATCGTTAGGCACTACTTTAGGAAATAATAAGAGAACAAAAAGTACTTTGAAAAGAGAAAGTTTGTTATAGTTTTCTTGCTCTGTCATGGGCTTTTTGTTCTGAATTGCAGAGTTTGATCATCCCAAGTGGAAAGAAATAATGGCATCTTCTGCTCTCAGTAAAGTACCTGATTTCTACATCTCAATTGGGGTTCATCTTCAAATATCCAAACAAGGGGCTGATGGCAGTTTGTCATATCTCGTAGAGACCACGTATTTATTGGGAGCATAGAGGCAAGGTTACTTATGTGAAAACAATCCTCAGTTTCATGTTTGGCTATCCTCATTTCTCAAAAAAACTTATTGCAATATATGCTCTTCGAAACTATATTTCTTATCCCCACCATTCTTCAACCACTCAATTAGTGGGAAGATCTAACTTGTCATCCAAATGTTATGGTATTATTTACTTTTAGAGCTCTCAAAGATGATCCTTTCTGATTGATACCGCCCAGAATGTTGTTGAGTTAAATAGATTACTGCCCCAGGTGATTCTTTGGGATCTAGGATACTCATTATATCTCTTGAACATCCATCTATTTTAAGGTATTTATGGTTATTTTCATGTAGCAGATGTAATTTATTTTTGCATCCATATGTGATTATTATTTGTGCAAAACCGTCTTTGGTTGGTAAGAAACTTCCTTTTGTTGCGAAAGAATGTCCTCAACAATATTCCATAGGTATTTGTAAAATCGAAATGTTTCTGTTCGCTTTTTGCTGCTCATTATGGTCAACTATCCCTCGTACTTTGGCTAAACCATTGCAGTCTAATTTAGATAAAAGTAGTTGATTTAGTTTATTCAAGAATTTTCTTTTCCTTTGGAAATGTAGTGTGGAGATTATATTATCAGTGCACAAGTCTATATCCTGCAATAATGCCTCTCGTATTGAAATTTGAATGATTTTAGTTCCTCCATTCCACAATGATAAGGTCTCATGCTTTTTATTTCAGAATGTGCTTTCATAGAGTGTTGTGTATTCTGATCATATTAAATTAGTTACTGAGACTAAATCAGGAATAATTTGTAAAGTAGAACGGTTGAGAAAAGCTTCCAATAATATTAATAATATTAATAATAACAATGGGGAAAACAATCAAGAAGAGAAAATAATAATTCAGGCAATAATATTAATAATAACAATGATGATAAATAGTAATAATAATTAATCATGTAATAATAGAAATAAAAAATAATAATTAAAGATACTAATAATAATGCTCTAGTAATAATAATTTATAACGATAATATCAATACATAATAATATAAAAACAATAATAGTTAACAATACTACTAATAATAATTAAAATAACTATAACAATAACAATAATAATTAACAAATAATGATAAAATAACCAGTAAAATAAAATAAAATAAATACTTTAGAAAAATAAAAATACAACATTTTAGACTAGGGATATTACACATGTAAAAATAATTTTCCAAACACTTAATGATACAAGAGGGTTTGATAGCAATGGGTGAGAAAGGAAACTTGTCCTTCACTTTCTTGGACCCTTTCAAGAACTCAGAGAGTATTCTCAGCCTCTTGTTTGATAATAAGACTTAACATCAATCACAATTTAAGCCCACGTCTTGGATTTTTGGACTTATCTGGCTACTTGTACGCATGGTTTAACAGTACTTGACTTGAGTCTTCTTAACAAGCCAAATCAATAACTTTCATAATGCTATAAATCTATTGTACCCAGGTTTCATGAGACTAAAAGAAGGAAAAATTCTAAAATGAATGGTAACAAGATGCTTTCAAATATCAACTAGTTAGAATTAGTTGTGCGAAAAAAATAAATGGAATTTTGACTTTTAGTAAATTAGGGGGTGAACTTCGAGCATAATGCATATTGATGCCCAAGGATTACTAGGAGTGATCATTTTTTCCTACTTCAGACAACCCTTGATTATGGTATTGAATTCAATGCAAAAAACATAGAATCGTGTCTGAGCACAGCGATCAAATAAAATCCCCCTCCCCCTCCCCCCCAACCTGCGACTGCCACTGGCGACTCCACTCTCTTTCTCCGTCAGAGTCCATGTTAGCCACTGACTAAACCCTAACCCTAAGTCTTAAATATTCTTCAAAAAATTGAAATGCATTTTGTTGTAGAAATTTTATCTTTTACTTCAAAAAAAAAATTCCTACTTTTACATGGCTATTACAAATAGAGGATTATATTTTGGCTTTAGAGGCTAACTTCTTGATTTTCAGGTACTCTTAATGTTTACTCTTATTGGTTGTCTATCACTATCTTAAGACGGCCTCTCCCTCTTACACTTCCAAAACTGCCTAGAATTAATTCATCCCATCATTTTATCCCATCATCATGTGCCACCATCTCGAAGTTAAATGAGAAGGGATAAACATGTGAATTTATACAACTGTGACTTCGGAAAGAACTACAATTAGTTGGAAATTGTATGAAATGAGAGAGTGATGGAACGCAGCTGGAAATTGAAGAATTACTTCATTTGACAGAGCGAACGAGAGGGATTTTTCTGAGGCAATATAAATGCAGAGGCAGATGCCGCCCACAAATCCCACCTCAACTGCAAACAGCTACCAATTTGAAGTTAGGTTCTTTACCCTTACATGTATCCTTTTCAACTTTCCTCAAAACTATCAGTTGTTGTTTTTCTTCTCGTGTTCATTGCTTTCTTCCTTGTAATTCCTGTCCCAACTATTGCACGAAGAGCATTTTCTTTTGCTGCTGTTGCTCCTGCTTCTTGCTCATCCAATGTTTTATATCTTGGATCAGAAACTATAGCTCTCCTCCACTGGAAAACCACTCTTCAAATTGGAAATCTTAGCACCCTCAGTTCTTGGACTCCCTATACAAATCCTTGCATGTGGTTCGGAATCACGTGTGAAGGAGGGCGAGGAGGATGTATTGTGACAGAGATCAACCTGCCTCGTGCTGTCTTGGCAGGTAATCTGGACTCTCGATTTCTCCTCGCTTTTGTCTCTCACATGTCACCACCTCCGTCACAACTACCTCAACGACACATTCCACCAAGCATTGGCTCACTTACCAATCTTACCTCACTCGATTTGGCCTACAACAGAATGATGGGAAATCTGCCACACTCTTTAGCTAATCTATGCCAAATTCTTGAGATAGATCTGTCAAGCAACGAGTTTGAGGGGACTACACCTCTGGAGCTAGGAAATGTCTGTAATATTATTCACTTAAGAGTCCATACGAATCAGCTAGCAGGTTCCATTCCTTCCAGTTGGGGAAACCTCACCAAGCTACGTAGCTTGTACCTCCATAAGAATAGTCTCTCTGGCATCATTCTTGAAGAAATAAATAATTTAGTAGATTTGACTTGCCTAACATTCTCATATAATCTCTTAACCGCTTCCCTTTCTTTAATATTGGGAAATTTGACCAAGCTAAGCTTCTTGTTTCTCAGACAAAATCAGCTCTCTGGCTCAATCCCTCCTGAAATTGGGAAACTAGTGAACCTTATTGATTTAGAAATGATCAGCAATTTCCTGACAGGCCCAATCCCTTCAAGTTTAAGAAATTTGACAATGCAAACTTTGTATCTCTTCAACAATTCTCTCAATGGAACCATCCATTTTGAAATTGGAAATCCCAATTTTTCTCTGACCTTCTAAAAATTGATCTTCCAATAATGATTTTGGAAACATGTCAGCTAATTGATTCTTATTGTCAATGTATTAAAATTACCACAATCATTATGATCTTTACAAAGTGGTGTCGTGTAACATCTCAGTCTTCAGTGCAAGGACCCCAAAATGGAGTTTTCTTCGGCAAATTAATCGCACTCGTAATATACATAGTACAGGCATAGGGCATGTTCGTTTCTCCGAAATGAATCCGGAAACTAACTGTTCATGGGGCCCACACGGGGCCACGTCAGTTTCTCATAAAGTGTTGTTTGGTTGTCTGTTAAAGAAAGCAATGATCGTGGTTGAGCCTGTAAAAATCCTATGTGATCTCTTTTCTGGTTTCCGCGCACTGAGGCTGAGAAAAGGCTCGGAAAACTACTATGAGCCTCACTTGACCCATTTCTTATAGAAATCCGTTAACGTGAGCCCCACTTGAATTTTCTGCGCCCCATTTCTGAGAGCCAAAGAGGCACATAGCGTCAAATGTCAATCCAAAGCTCTAAAAAAACGTTGTCTCATCGAAAATATTTGTGCATAACACAATCTGACAGTGATGAATTCCACGTTTGTCATGGACAATGTTTCCACACTTTTCATTTATTTTCTTTTTTTGGTAAATTTTACTGAACCCCTCTATGTTTTGGGAGTTTGGCATTTTAACTATCAATTTTATTTACGTTCTACGAAGCCTCACTCAATCTTAATTGAGCTAACTCCGTTAATGAAAATTGCGGAAAGACATTTTTGCCTCTCTTTGTTATAATTATTTGGTAAGATCCATACTATAAGACTTAATTATAAAACCCAATAAGAAACTGGTTTATACCTGCTCTTCTTCTTCTCTACGCCGCCATCTCCACTCTCTTTCTCCGTCAAAGTCCAGGTTAGCTACTAAACCCTATGCCTAAGTTCTTCAAAAAATTGAAATGCCTTTTGTGGTAGAAATTTTATCTTGTACTTCAAAAAAAAGATGCTACTTTTGCATGGTTATTACAAATGGAGGATTATACTTTGGCTTTAGAGGCTAATTTCTTTATTTCTTTTGTACTCTTAATATTTACTCAAAAAATGTTTTGTGAAGTTCTGCTGATCACTAAGTCTCACCCAATTAAAGAATGTAGAATATGTGGGGGCATGAAGGCAACTATCAATTTGAACTTTAAAGCAAAATCATTTAGTTATGCCAAGGGGAGATGACTCGAAATGTGAAGGTCTTCTCTTCTTGGTTGTCTATCACTATCTTAAGACAGTCTCTCCCTTCTTACATTTCCAAAACTTGCCATTTTTTCACAATGCTAAAATTCTTGGGAGTGAACAGCTTTGAATCTTTTGCATCAGATGTTTGCTGATTATTCATGTGCATTGCATATTTTAGTCATATTTTCATATATATTTAATATTATTTTAAAACTCTGCTGTTTAATGATTTTAATATCTAATAGTGTGCATGTGTAATTAATGAAAAGAAGAAGAAAAAGTGATCAAATTATCCTAATTAATCTAAATTAATTAGAGATAAGATTATCTATTTAAAGCTATCAACGAAGATCTAATTGAAATAGGAAGTTTTTAAAGAAATCTTATTGATGAAAAACGAAGACAACAAAACGAGACGATCCATGCACACAAGATCTGGCCCAACAACCAGATCCTGGCCGCGGAAATTTGCAAAAGTCGTGTTTCCGCGGCTTGGTTAAAACAGTTGGGCCAGCGTCATTGCTCTTATCTTCAAGCGCGTTCTATCACTTCATCTTTCCTATAAATAGAGCACTATTCTGAGTAGAGAGACGTGCAGAGGAGAATTAGAGTTTATACTACTCTGAAGCTTAGAATTATTATTAGATAGTTGTTGAGAAGTTGTAATCTCTATTTTTCTTCCTTTAGCTTTGTCGAGAAAAGTGAGAGAGAGAGAAAACGGAGGTTATAATTGTAATTGAAGTGATATCTTCATCTTATACAAATTCAACGTTTTGATCTTACTGGTATGTTAATGTTTATCATGCCATTTTATTTCTCTGGGCAGCGTACTTAACTCGAGACTCGGAGGCATGCAGAGAGAGGGAAAGAAATTTATCATGCCATTTTATTTCTGTCCCTTGCTTGACCAACTGAGAAATTTTGCCCCTTTGGAAGACAATTCTAAGATTCTATCCCTCTAAATTTTGAGATGATAATTTTAGAAATGAAGTTGGCATTATTCTCTGATTAATTCGTAATTGATGATAAAATTTCATGCAGGTTTTTATGAGACTTCTTACGTTCAGACTTCTATTATTTGAATAGAAGAGTATCAAATTATAGGATATCAATCGAATTGTTAATTACACAATTTAGCTGTCGTTATTTAGTTTAATTAAAGACTTGACCTCTGCACAAAAGATTTGTTGGAGACAGAGATATTAAAGTGTCATGTAAAATAATTTTCCAAACACTTAATGATACAAGAGGGTTTGATAGCAATGGGTGAGAAGAGAAACTTGTCCTTCACTTTCTTGGACCCCTTCCAAGAACTCAGAGAGTATTCTGAGCCTCTTGTTTGATAATAAGACTTAACATCAATCACAATTTAAGCCCAAGTCTTAGATTTTTGGACTTATCTAGCTACTTGTACGCATGGCTTAAAAATACTTGACTCGAGTCTTCTTAACAAGCCAAATCAATAACTTTCAGAATGCTATCAATCGTTGTACCCAGGTTTCATGAGACTAAAAGAAGAAAAAATTCTAAAGTGAATGGTAACAAGATGCTTTCAAATATTAACTAGTTAGAATTAGTTGTGCGAAAAAATAAATGAAATTTTGACTTTCAGTAAATTAGGAGGTGAACTTTGAACATAATGCATATTGATGACCAAGGATTACTATGAGTGATCATTTTTCTTACTTCGGACAACCCTTGATTATGGTATTGAAATCGATGCAAAAAAGATAGAATTGTGCCTGAGCACAAGGATTCCCACCCCCCCAAAAGAAAAGCTGCAGCTGCCACTGGCGGCGTCTCCACTCTCTTTCTCCGTCAGAATCCATGTTAGCCACTGACTAAACTCTAACCCAAGTTTTAAATATTCTTCAAAAAATTGAAATGCTTTTTGTGGAAGAAATTTTATCTTGTACTTCAAAAAAAAAATTCCTACTTTTGCATGGTTATTACAAATAGATGATTATATTTTGGCTTTAGAGGCTAACTACTTGATTTTCAGGTACTCTTAATGTTTACTCAAAAAATATCTAGTAAATTTCTGCTGATCACTAAAGCTCACCCAACTAAAGAACGTGGAATATGTGGGGGCATGAAAGCAACTATCAAGTTTGAACTTGAAAGCAAAATCATTTAGTAATGCCATAGAATTAATTCATCCCATCATCATCATGTGCTGCCATCTCGAAGTTAATTGAGAAGGGATAAACATGTGATTTATACAACTGTGACTTGGAAAAGAACTGCAATTAGTTGGAAATTGTATGAAATGAGAAAGTGATGGAACGCAGCTGGAAATTGAAGAATCACTTCATTTGACAGAGCGAATGAGAGGGTCTGCCTGAGGCCGAAAGCAGAGGCAGATGCCGCCCACAGATCCTACCTCAACTGCAACCGGCTACCATTTTGAAGTTTGGTTCTTTACTCTTATATGGATCCTTTTCAACTTTCCTCAAAACTATCAGTTTCTGTTTATCTTCTCGTGTTCATAGCTTCCTTCCTTGTAATTCCTGTCACAACTATTGCAGCAAGAGCATTTTCTTTTGCTGCTGCTTCTTCTTGCTCATCCAATGTTTTGTCTCTAGGATCAGAAGAAGCTAGAGCTCTCCTCCACTGGAAAACCACTCTTCAAATTGGAAATCTTAGCACCCTCAGTTCTTGGACTCCCTATACCAACCCATGCATGTGGTTTGGAATCACGTGTGAAGGAGGGCGAGGAGGAGGTAGTACTGTGACAGAGATCAACCTGCCTCGAGCTGTCTTGGCAGGTAATCTGGACTCTCTCGACTTCTCCTCGCTTTTGTCTCTCACATGTCACCACCCCCGTCACAACTACCTCAACGGACACATTCCACCAAGCATTGGCTCACTTACCAGGAAATGTCTGTAATATTATTCACTTAAGAGTCCATACGAATCAGCTAACAGCTTCCATTCCTTCCAGTTTGGGAACCTCACCAAGCTACGTAGCTTGTACCTCCATAAGAATAGTCTCTTGAGCACCATTCTTGAAGAAATAAATAATTTAGTAGATTTGACTTGCCTAACATTCTCATATAATCTCTTAACCGGTTCCCTTCCTTTGATATTAGAAAATTTCACCAAGCTAAGCTTCTTGTTTCTCAGACAAAATCAGCTCTCTGGCTCAATCCCTCATGAAATTGAGAAATTAGTGAACCTTATTGATTTATAAATGACCAGCAATTTCCTGATAGGCCCAATTCCTTCTAGTTTAAGAAATTTGACAATGTAAACTTTGTACCTCTTCAACAATTCTCTCACTGGAACCATCCCTTCTAAAATTGGAAAACTAGTGAAATTCATTGATTTAGGAATCAACAACAATTTCCTAACAGGCTCTATCCCTTCTAGTTTAGGAAACTTGACAACCTCCAAACTTTGTACCTCTTCAACAATTCTCACAGTGGAACCATCCCTTCTGAAATTGGAAATTTGTGAACCTCATAAATCTAGCATTGCATGGTAATTTTCTAACGGGTCCCATCTCTTCTTCTTTTGGTAATATGAGAAGCCTAACTCTGATGAGGGTTTGTGATAATCAATTGTCTAGTACCTTGCCCCATGAATTGACAAATCTTACGAACTTGGGTTCCTTCAAGTTGAGTAACAACAACTTCACTGGATATTTGCCACCAGATGTATGTAAAGGAGGTGCACTACCACATTTCAATGTAGAAAATAACAATTTCGTGGGACCCATTCCGAGGAGTTTGAAAAATTGCACTAGTTTAGTTTGAGCTATTCTTGAGAAAAATCACATAATTGGAAATATATCTCAAGACTTTAGGGTATATCCGCATCTTACATACATCGATTTGAGCTACAACAAGTGAAAGTCTCTTCTAATTGGGCAAACTGTCGAAACTTGACGAAGTTTGTGTTGGCCCAAAGACCTTCCACTCTAGTTTTGATGATGATTAACTCATGTAGTTATGTTTACTAATAATCTTGTGTTGTTTAAGTTTCAGATCATTAACCAAGATATTAGTTGGTGATTAGCTTCAACAAGGTGTTTAGAAGCTTTTCATGATGATTCCAGGGCCAAAGCGTCAAGATCACACATTGCCTAGCCCATGGATGGAGTTTTGGAGCAAGTCTACTTGAAGATGAAGATCGTCAAGAAGACTTAGGTATCCATAGTTTAGATAGTGTGTTTAGATCCATTTGTAAAGTTTAGTATAGTTGATATGCTCAAGTGCACTAACACACACAAAAAGTTTTATGTTTTGGATTTGGTTTTCATGAATAGTAGATCAAAACAAGTTTACATGTTTTATATGTTTAGTAGATGTATTCTAATTATACATACATGCTTTAACTTGCTAGACAAACTTATTTTGATATTCCTATTCATGTATTGAAAAATCAAGTTTGATAAAAATACAAGTGTTGGTTTTTGATAAACTTTACAAGACTCAAAAATGAATTTATATGATTGATATATGTCTTGAAATTTTTATCACAAGTTTGTGTTTTCATATAAAATGATAAAACTATTTTTGATGATTTTTAGAAGTGTTAAAAGATTTTTAGAAAAATATTTTACAGTGTTTTTCTGACCCAGGTTTCTGTTCCAGGCTTCAATTAGTCGACTAGTCATCCTGACCTAGTCGACTTGGGTGAAGTCGGTCGAGAAAAGCTTCCAAATGTAAGTTCATTTGTAATGTTTTAGAGTAGTCATTTCTTTCAGCTTCTAGCAATCAGCTTTAGAATCACCTGATCTCAAATTTAGGTATTAAATTAAATGGTGCATTCGGTGATGCCAACAAATGTTTGCTTTCTATCACGTCATTGGTTCTTTTAGCAATAAACTTCATTATAATTGTCAACGTTTTTATGAGTTAACTACAATTTTCTTTTTAATTATTCAATAGAATTGTTCTACAGGGTAGAAGGTTTCTTTCTTTTTCTTTTTAGTTTAAACCTCAAAATATATGTGTGAAAAAGATTATCAGAAAAAAGAAACCCACCTGGCAACAAACCATGCCTTAAAGCGCTCAATCTGTCCATTGAGAAAAATTTGATAGTTTATATCCATGACAATCAACAATTTATTTTTTAAATAGTAAAGACGTTAATTCTCATGTTTCATTAGCATGCGAAACAAACATCTCTTCATCCATAACATTTTTACATCTAAGATCCAACATAGCATCACGATAAGATTTTGGGAGAGACATAAAAGATAATGTGATTGCATCTAAAGATGTAGAAGATAAATGAGAGAAAGATAATACTTTAACTATAGGATTTGAGTACAAGAACGAGTACAATTTTAAAGAGCTACTCAGACACTTCAATAAAAGCAATTGAGTGATGAGCAAGTTAGCTGTCAGGATCAGTGGTAAGCTTCTTGCACCTTTGATAAACTTGAAGTGGAGACGAGTCTTCTAGTGGACAGGAAGAGTAACAATAGCGGTGGAAGGAATTGTAGTGGAACCCAGAGAGGCTGAAAAGGTGTGCTTTTAAAGAAAGAGACATTTGCATAAATCACATACTTACTACTGAGGGGATTTTAACATCGATATCCTTTTTGTTTTTGAGGATAATCTAGACACACACATCAAACTGCTCGATCTAATTTATCATGTTCTTTTTTGAGAATTGAACAAAATACAAACACCCAAAAACCTTTGGAGGTAATCAAACAGATATTTTTTAGGATAAAGAAATGAGAATAAGGTTTTGTCATAAAAAATAGAAGAACCTATCAATTAAGTGACAAGCAGTAAGGATTGCGTCAGACCAAAAATTCTTAGGAACATGTATATGAACCATTAGTGTTCGAGCAATATAAAGTAAATAATGATTTTTTTATTTGAACAACATTGGGTGTATGAGCACACAAAATTTGATGAATTTTATCATGAGAAACGCAATAATCTTAAAGAGCATGTTGCATATATTTCAAAGCATTATCAGATCATAAAATTTTAAATGAACAATTAAATTGAGTACTAATTTCTTTATGAAATTTTTGAAAAATAGAGAGAATTTCAGAGCGGTCTTTCATTAAAAATAATCAAAACATACAAGAATATTCATCAAAAAAAATTATACAATAAGAAAAATCAGTGATACTTTAAGTCGAGTAGAACCTCAAATATCAGTTTGAACAACTCCAAATAGAGAATTGCAGCGGTTAACTACCCTAGATAAAAAAATTCTATGATGCTTACCAAACTGAAATGACTCACACTGTAATGTAGAAGCAAGCTTATCAGAAGAAAATAACATATTAATAAATTTTAAAGATGCATAACCTAAACGTAAGTGCAACTGGATCATAGACTCATCACATACCAGAGCAGAAGTGCCCACTTTAGGTTGATCACCACATTGAAATAATATAGACCATCTTGCTCATACCCCTCACTAATCACCTTCTTCGTTTGAAAATCCTGCAAAGTATATGATGGAGATAATGTTGGCCCAAAGGCCTATCACCCTAGTTTTGATGATGATCAACTCATGAAGTTATGTTTACTAATGATTTTGTGTTTAATTAGTGACAGATTCATTATCAAGATCTTAGTAGGTGCATAGCTCAACAAAGGATAAAATGTCAAGATTTGGAGCTAGCATGGTGTGATCCAAGGAGCTTTTGGACCAAGCTTGGACCAAGTCAAGAAGATGAGAAGCCTTCAAGTGAAGACTTCAAGAAGATGAAGACTTGTGTCTAGGTATAAATTTAGTTTTTTAGAAGATTTTGTTTTAGATAAAATGTAAAGGATAGAGTAGTTGGTGGATTGCTCAAGTACATATCACACACACACTCTTGATTTTATTGTCTTTTCATAAAAGGATTTTTAGTTTAGAAAAGACTTTCTTTTTGAAAAATATCATTTTGATTTTTGGTGTTTTCTATACTTGCTTCTAACCAAAATCATTTTTAGAGCTTAATGTCAAAAACATAGATATTTCATCATGATTGTGTAGTGGATCATATCCATACACTCTATGCTTTAATAAGTTCAAAATATCTTGTTTTTGTATTTGGTAAAGTTTTAGAAAATACAAGATTATCTCTAATAATTTTTCTCCCAAGTGCTGACCCAGAACTGGCTTACGGGTCGACCGGGAGGTCGACCGGAACCAAGGACAGGTCGACCGCAAGGTCGACCCTCCACCATCTCTTTCCTTGTTTTCTCACACAAACACTTGAGCATCCATTGAGCTATTCATTCTATAGGAGTGTTTTTGTGAGAGGATTTTAGGTGATCAAGAGTTGTGATCACCAAAGTTCTACTTTGTTCTTTTGAGAAGGCGGACGGTTGTGTTCGCATTGCTTCGGGTCCTAGTGTGGACTCGGTTGTTTCGGGTTTGGGAGTGAACTCTTGTTTGAGGTGCGGCCTCGGCGAGCCGGTGGGCTTGCGTGTGTACGGGACTAAGGAGTCTGAGGGCTTTTAGGTGTTGCGGCACCAGGAAAGATCCATTGGGATCTTGCATAGTGGAAATCCTTCGTGTGTCGAAGGCGGGGATGTAGAGCAAGTGTGCTCGAACCTCGAAACAAATCCCTTGTGTTTGCGATTGCTCACTCTCTCTCTTTGTCTCTTGTTTATATCTTGCATACTTTTATTGTCAATCTTTATATGCATGATATATTCCTTGTGCTCATATTGATATACTTGCTTGGGATTGTTGCTAACACTTGTATTCAACCAAGAGAGCCAACGCGGCACCTCAACCCATTCAAGGGGAATCTAGAGGAATTTGTCCAGAGCCCTTCACGGGGAATTCGGCAACACTCTTGTGTTATACATAGTGTTTAGTGTAAAAGATTTTATTAGGTCATAATTGTTTTTAGCTTCCGCATTATTCATCATTAAGTGACCATTAGATTAGCCTTTACTTATTCACCCCCCCTCTAGGTAAACCTTCAATTGGTATCAGAGCCAAGTGCTCTGATTTTATGTCTAACAACCTAGAGTAAAAGATCCTCTTTTTTAGGCTAATCACAATTTTTGTACACACACCATGGACTTCATGTCACCTCCCACTTTTGATATTCTTAACATTCATATATGGAAGGTGAAGATGTCCTTGTACCTCAAAGCCCTAGGTTATCATGTTTATCTTGCCATCACTAATAATGATTATTGTTTATATGGTAAGAATATTGAGGCTAATGCAAAAGCCCTTAATGCTTTAAAGTCCACCCTAAATGATGATTATTTATCTAGGGTTTCTAACTTTGATTCGGCTTTTGTAGTTTGGAATACCCTCATCTCCCTTGGCGAAAAAGATCAATACTATGCGGGGAGCGATTCGGACGTTGGAAGCAACACCTCCAACTTATGCTACATGGTCCAAGGGGATAACCCCCTTGAGGTAACTACCGAATCCGAGGATGAGGACATGTCATATGATGAGCTTACTACTTTTTGTCAACTTGTGCTTGAGAAATATGACATGATTAAGAAACATAATAAAAATTTGAAAAAGAAATTTGATTGCATGCATATAGAACATGATTCATTTAGAAATAATATTGCATGCTTAGAAAAAGATAATAAGAAAATTAAAAAGAATTTTGATTGCATGCTAAAAGAGAACGATTCTTTTAAAATTAAAATTGCATGTTTAGAAAAAGAAAAAGATGTTTTGAAAAATGAAAACGTTTCCTTGATGACCAAATTAAATAATCTTTGTGAAGGAAACACTATTTTGAAAAATAAAGTTGATTTGGTGAAAAAACAAAAGGAAGTTATTTTTCAAGAAAACAAGTCTTTGAAAAGAAAAATTTGTGAAAAAGAAAAAGATTTTGTTTTGAAAAAGAAAAAGAAAAATGATTTTATATCTCACCATACTTTACATGCCACCACTAGTGAGATTAATTTTTTGAAAGATAAAATTAATGATTTGATTTCAACTTTGAACTCTTGTGCATTCAACCATACTAGATTGGAGTCAATGTTTTCAAAGAAACAAACTCCACATGTTCATGCACATCATACCCATCATGCATATGCTTATGTTGCACACCATGATCACACTCCTACACATAAGCATCCTAAGGTGTACATATGTACACAATGTGGCTGCAAAGGCCATTTAGCAAAATTTTGTTATGATAGGTTAAATCATTATAATTTTGCTAATAAAAGATTTTGGGTTCCTTACAAGACTGACCCCAAAGGACCCAAGAAAATATGGGTACCAAACCCCCATCATTTGCTTTTGATGTAGGTGAGGGCTCTCACAAAACGTGAGAGGATCGGTGCCTTGGTAGTGGATGCACATGGATTGGATGGACACACTTTAGACGCATCGCTATCAAGGAGTTTTGGTGGGACAACCACCATATTTGGAGCTTTGGAGTTGGTAACAATCTCTAAACTCCTACTTTTATGTACATGCTTTTAATTTCATATATCATATAGCATGTTCATATTTTTGTGCGCTTCATGTGGTATTTACATGCTTAGATGTAGAATGTGTCAAACTTGCATTTATACATATATGAATAGTGAACTACAATTGACTCATATATATTTGAACTTCATGCTCATTTGTATCCACTATATGCATATATATAGACTAGTTTTGATGATTCTCTTTTATACATGTTTTGCCTATTTTTATGCTTTACTTCATGTATATGTGTTTTTAATTCAAATCTAATAAATATACATGTATACCCGTGAGTCTCTAGCTTTCATGCAAATACATTTAATAGACTCTTTTATACTTGGGATATGTATGCATATTGTTAGCTTTGGATATACCATACATATACCTTGAAGTTATTTGAAAGAAAAATGAATTTTATGTTTCGATAAAAATAATTTTCATGTCTATTTTAAGCTTCATTGTCTATTTTCATGAAAATACCATTTACATAACCTTTAAACACTCATCTTTTATTTTTCAAGATAATTTTGAGCTTTATGGACTATGAGTGCTTGAATCTTTATGTACTTAGTATAATTCATGAAAAACATATGATTTGATGTATTTGAAGGATCTTTAACTAGTTTGTCAAAAATCTATTTAAACTAGTTATTTGTTCTTCAAATTAGTTTATGAGACTTACACATGATCTTACTATTCTTCAATCATAAATTCTTTTTTATTCTCAAAATTTATTTGATGCTTCATGATTTGAATATTAGTTTATATGTTAGTTTTTGTCAACACTAGGATTTATACTTGTACATATCGTGGGTCACAAATAAATCTATTTATATTTGTGCTTGAATGCTTATTTGAACCCATGAAATGTGCTTGTATTGCTTGGTTTTGATGATCCTTACATTTTTAACTTGTATTCCCATTTTGGATTTGTGTTATGATCATGTGTTTTCATTTCATGTATATGTGTATTTTACCAACTTTAAGATATACATGTATACCTCTTGAGTCATTTGCCTTTAATGCAAATCTATTTATTTGGACTCGATTGTGTTTAGGGATATATATGTATACTTCTTGTGTTGTCAAAACATACATATACCTTGAAATATATTTCTTTAAAAAAAATGAATAAAAAAATTGTGATGATTTTCATGTTTTAAAATTTATGATAATTGTCTCACTTAAAGGAATATTGAGCTTTATTGACATTTTCATGACACCATGTTCCACATAACACTAGTGTACTCACCTCTTTTGAAAATTTTATGGACTTTATGGATATTAGAGTGTTTTAGTGCCATGTGATTTACTTGTGTTTCATGAAAATATTTTTACCTTATTCCTTGATTGAAGGATTCCGTACTAGTTTGTCAAACATTTTCATTGAACTAGCTCGAATTCTTCATGTGGTATATTATATGATGTATACACTTAAGCTTATTTTTCTATTGGTATCATTGGATATTTCAATTGGTATCAATATGAACTTCTTTTGTATACACTCATATTTTGTTTTCCCATATATGTATGAATCAATTTCATTTGGTATATTCATTTTTCATACATATATATGAGCTATTTGTGCTTGAGTTAAAATTGTTTTACATGTTTAAAGCACAAAATTGTTTATAATAAGAAAATAAAAATTTTAAAGAAAAATTCTCAAGATTTGTTTTATTGAGAAAATTCAAAATTTTTGATTTATATTGCCTATATGCAAGGAGAGCTTAACATCTCTTCTACATATAAATTCATGTTGAGTATATTATAAATTGAGGAGCTTGACAACTCGTCTTTATATAATATACGTGTGTAGGGGGAGCTTCACATCTCCTCTTATGCATTACATAATATGTGGTATGTGAGTTAGGGCTTGTCATCCCTTCTTCATGTAATGCATATGTGTAGGGAAGTTAACTTAGCGTCTTCCTCTTCATGAATGTATATCGCATATAAATCTTTATTGATTGATTTGTATTACCCCTTCTTGATCTCTTTGTTTTTGACAAAAAGGGGAGAAAATTTTGTTTGATTTGATTTTACTTTGAACCCTTTGTTGATGATTGACAAAAAGGGGGAGAGGTATTTGCTATATATGCATGTTTTTATTAAAGGATTTATGTTTATGCATATATGTTTTGTTTTGCAAATAGGAGAAAAGAATTTGATTTTGTTTTATCTCCTTGATTTGCATACATGTCATGTGCTTCATTTCCATATCATATTATTTATTTGTTATGCATGAGTTAAGGGGGAGCTTCTTTGGAGCTTTACTTTAATCCATATGCATATATAACATCATAAGTTTTGTCATCATCAAAAAGGGGGATATTGTTGGCCCAAAGGCCTATCACCCTAGTTTTGATGATGATCAACTCATGAAGTTATGTTTACTAATGATCTTGTGTTTAATTAGTGACAGATTCATTATCAAGATCTTAGTAGGTGCATAGCTCAACAAAGGATAAAATGTCAAGATTTGGAGCTAGCACGGTGTGATCCAAGGAGCTTTTGGATCAAGCTTGGACCAAGTCAAGAAGATGAGAAGCCTTCAAGTGAAGACTTCAAGAAGATGAAGACTTGTGTCTAGGTATAAGATTTAGTTTTTAGAAGATTTTGTTTTAGATAAAATGTAAAGGATAGAGTAGTTGGTGGATTGCTTAAGTACATATCACACACACACTCTTGATTTTATTGTCTTTTCATAAAAGGATTTTTAGTTTAGAAAAGACTTTCTTTTTGGAAAATATCATTTTGATTTTTTGGTGTTTTCTATACTTGCTTCTAACCAAAATCATTTTTAGAGCTTAATGTCAAAAACATAGATATTTCATCATGATTGTGTAGTGGATCATATCATACACTCTATGCTTTAATAAGTTCAAAATATCTTGTTTTTGTATTTGGTAAAGTTTTAGAAAATACAAGATTATCTCTAACAATTTTTCTCCCAAGTGCTGACCCAGAACTGGCTTACAGGTCGACCGGGAGGTCGACCGGAACCAAGGGCAGGTCGACCGTAAGGTCGACCGACGTGCACAGAGCCGTGCACGTCTGGCAGTTCAGTGGGCGGGTCGACCGGAACTGAGAGCGGGTCGACCGGCGGGTCGACCGGAAACTGAGAGCAGTGCTCTCTGTTCTTTTGGGTCGACCGGCGGGTTGACCGGCAGGCTCCAACGGTCGGATTTTTGACCGTTGGCGGTCAACCGGCGGGTCGACCGGCAGGTCTGACAGAACCCCAACGGCTAGTTTTTGACAGCCTATAAATTTGGGGGTTTGGTCATTGTTTTCACCAAGATTTGGAGAGTGTTTTTGAGCTAGTTTTTCCAATCCTTTTCAGAGGTTTTTCTCCACAAATTTGAGAGCAAATATTTCCTATCTAAAGGGAAGATTTTACCAAGAGTGTTAAAAGAGATTCTTTGAGTTTTCCTCCACCATCTCTTTCCTTGTTTTCTCACACAAACACTTGAGCATCCATTGAGCTATTCATTCTATAGGAGTGTTTTTGTGAGAGGATTTTAGGTGATCAAGAGTTGTGATCACCAAAGTTCTACTTTGTTCTTTTGAGAAGGCGGACGGTTGTGTTCGCATTGCTTCGGGTCCTAGTGTGGACTCGATTGTTTCGGGTTCGGGTGCGAACTCTTGTTTGAGGTGCGGCCTCGGCGAGCCGGTGGGCTTGAGTGTGTACGGGACTAGGGAGTCCGAGGGCTTGTAGGTGTTGCGGCACCGAGGAGAGATCCATTGGGATCTTGCATAGTGGAAATCCTTCGTGTGTCGAAGGCGGGGATGTAGAGCAAGTGTGCTCGAACCTCGAAACAAATCCCTTGTGTTTGCGATTGCTCACTCTCTCTCTCTCTGTCTCTTGTTTATATCTTGCATACTTTTATTGTCAATCTTTATATGCATGATATATTCCTTGTGCTCATATTGATATACTTGCTTGGGATTGTTGCTAACACTTGTATTCAACCAAGAGAGCCAACGCGGCACCTCAACCCATTCAAGGGGAATCTAGAGGAGTTTGTCCAGAGCCCTTCACGGGAATTCGGCAACACTCTTGTGTTATACATAGTGTTTAGTGTAAAAGATTTTATTAGGTCATAATTGTTTTTAGCTTCCGCATCATTCATCATTAAGTGACCATTAGATTAGCCTTCACCTATTCACCCCCCCTCTAGGTGAACCTTCAGATAAGTTATAGAACAGTGAAGAGTTTTCGTCAAACGACTCAGATATAAAATTAAAAAAATGTGTGAAATATAATAAACATCAGTAAGTGTTAGAGAAGAAGTGAGAATGACAATGTCAGTGCTACATATGAAACTACCATCGGAAAAAACTATAGAAGGGGAAGAAGATGTGTGAAAAGTGAAAAAGATTGTAAATTTAGCAGTCATGTGGGTTGAGGCAGCAAAATCAATGATCTAAAATAAAGGTGATGACTCACTAAATAAAAAATATATGGATATGTCAAGGTAGCAATGTATGAAGTAGAGACTGAATGCATCTTTGAATCAGATAATCATGCTCAGATTTTGATAGTCATAGATTCATCAGCGAAAGTACCAAGAGTATTAGGTCATGTGTAGTAGATGATCCAACAATACAAGACAAATAAGCAGCTCGAGGATGTCAGAAAGGTTTGCTGTGCAACTCCCAACATCGGTCAATAGTGTGATTAGTTCGAATGCAATGAAAGTACACTTTCGAAAATTCTCCTGACCATCACTAAAAACTTGATCTCTAGTAGATAAACCGCGATCATGAAAAGACATATCACCATGGCGTCAAGAAGTGTTATCTCGACCAGTTGAGAAATCAAGGCAGAGCTTTCAATTGGAGATGTATCAAAAGTTGTTGTAGAAGATTTTTAAAGTCTGAGATAGTCGTGAGAAAGTATTCTGCAAAAAGAGAATCCCCCTTCACATTCTAGTAGATATCCTCGAAGTGGTTTAAGTTGAGAATTGAGACCCGAAAGAAACTTATAAATATATAATTCTTCATGCTACTTTTTAAGAACATCAATATCATTAGTGGATGATACTGGTTGAGTTAATCGATCATACCCTTTGAAGTGGTTGTAGTAGTCTTCTAAATTCTTGTCGCTTTATCAGAGACTAAATAGGTCCTCATACAGTTCAAAAACTCGAGAGGCATTCTTCTTTATGGAATAAGAAGTATCACGGATAGTAACTCAAATTTCTTTTGTAGTATCTAAGAACATAAACTTGGTGCTCACTATGAATTTCATGCTATTCCAAAGCCAAGTTATCACCAAATAGTTGTTTCGTTCTCATTCTTCGAACGACTTTTCAATAGAGGCAAGTTTCGCAGTATCTTCAATTTGCCTCTTGCACCAAGAAAGACTCGCAGATTTCTCTCATAACAAAAAGTTTTTGCCATCAACTTCATATTGGCAATT
This sequence comes from Agave tequilana, assembly GCA_038442645.1. Classification (NCBI taxonomy): domain Eukaryota; kingdom Viridiplantae; phylum Streptophyta; class Magnoliopsida; order Asparagales; family Asparagaceae; genus Agave; species Agave tequilana. The sequence continues at coordinate 41,829 of JAVJIF010022611.1, forward strand.
TGAATACCGAGGAGGCCTTTGATTTATTTGAAATCATCCATGAGAACAAGAACGAGAACAGAATATTTGTTACAATAAAATTTGCTACTGAAGAAGATTAAGTAGCTCTCTCTCTCTCTCTCTCTCTCATTTTTTTACTATTCATAATGAACAATTTTTTTCATGCGAAGGCAACAAAAGCTAGGGATAGGGTTCTTTAAAAGAAGAGATTAGAGTTAGAATTTTTGATCTAATACCATGTTGACGTGAAGAAAATGAAAAGAAAGACCATATACCCTCAATTAGGAGGTGGTCAATTATATAGAGAGAAAAAAATACATGTCCTAATAGGGTTAGGAGAATACAAAATGTCCTACTTGGAGTAGAAAAATCCAAAATAAAGAAAAGAAAATTTTTATTTTTACTATAACAAAAAAAAATCATATTTCTACTCTAATAAGTTCTTCACAAATGTTCTGAACTAGTTTCTATTGTAATTTGTTTCTTGATTGACATGAATTTATATCATTTTGTTGCTCTCATTTATCTATATATTTTAATATAAATAATGTTACTCGAGTATTTTAAGTGGTTTTGTAGTACATGTTTACCAAAAAGAGAAAAGACTACAATTTAGTATTTTAGAAGAGTGACCAAGTCAAAAAGAGATTTAATGGAAGACTTGATATTGCTGGGACTGCTATACTGCAATTAAAGATTACATGCAAGAAAGCTGCAACTAAATTAAAGAAGTTGGAGTCCAGTAGGAGTTGAGAAGCAGTTTCACAAAAGTTCAAAGACTTAAATACAAATTATGACTAATTCTAATTTGTAAATTGTTAGTCACTTTTCTGAGTAAACTTACATTTGTGATAGACCTTTATGTAAAATAGGCCAAGACTTTGAGGGGAAGCTGCCTTTTGTTTTGACCACAATCTAAATTTTTTTTTCCCCAGAGTTTTTTACTATTTTTCTGGCTTCTTTTATCCTTCTCTATCTGCATTTAATTCCTTTTACGGCTTCGTTCTTGTTCTGCGCTTTAATTATTGTGATATTTAGCTTAATCAATTGAGTTCTTTTAATTAATTAATTATTGTTATAGTTAGCTTAATCAATTGAGTTCTTTTAATTAAATTTCCTATTTGACCATGCACCACTTATTAGATTGTTGTGCTATTTTTGCACCATACGTAGCTAGATTATTTGCAAGTTCCTAGGGTGAAGAACCTAGGCTACTTTAGTGTCATCCAATTTTAGTCTCTTTCTTAAAGATAATGCACACATTAATTGAGTTATTTAGCATGAATGAATTTCTAGAAAGTAGTAATTTGACAGGTTATATATTAAAGATCAATATTTCATGCTTAGAGTCTATTTCGCCAGTTTCGCAATTTATTTAATTATCATTGATAGAATATCTGATTGAAAATAATATCTTGTACTTAGAACTAATATTTCAGAATTACATACCTGTTAGAGATATGATGTTGTGTGATTGATTTAGTGAGAGACAATAATTGACCACATGAATAGTAGTTTAGGGGATTCAACTCTATGTGCTTGATCTATTGTATAGACAACTAAATCATCATCCTACTTCAAACATTTTCTCAATCTGCCTAACTAGTGCTAGGAATACCTAAAAGACAGCTTCCCTGTGGATCGACTCTTAAGTGCTGCCAACGGTCAACCGTGCACTTGCAGTAATTTAAAACAGGAGAAACAGAATCTCACCACCATTTCTACCAAACAGTCATTGATATAACTAAGAAGAATAAATTTGGGGAACTAATTTGACAACAAGGTTAAAGTACTATCTAATTTATTGGGCATCTTAAAGGGAAAACTATAAAATAAATTAGTTCTAAAAGCAGTAAGTGAACATCAACAGACTGCTAAACCTGATAATCTAATTAGTGCCTCCAAAAAGTCTCTATCAGTCTAGTACAAAAACAAGATAAAACATAGGCCAGGCTATGTAGCCCACAGATTAGGAAAAACACTATAGAACCTCGGTGATGAGGAATAAACACAAATTTGAGAATCTCTCACTAGGATTTCTCACCAAGAACACTGGCTATAAAGCTTTCAAAGCAATTTTTTAATTCATTCCAAAACTGAGAAAAACAATAAGCAGTTTTGGCCTTAAATGTTGTAACAAATCGGCGCTATCAACACCAATTGTTACTTTCAGGATCGATGTTTGCGGAACTTAACAATATGATCAGCACTTGCAAAAAAAAAAAAAAAACCTGTTATAAAGCAAACTAGCAATATCTAGATAAAAGAGTAATAAGATAAACATGAGGATTTAACGTGATTCGACCCATACTTGGCCTATATCCACGGGGAGAGAACTTGAGAGAGCTTTATTAATAACTTGATACAAAGAGATCTAATATTCCTCTTGATGCAACAAGAGTATTTACCTTCCTTCTTAATTTAGACCTAGATTACAAGAGTATTACCTTATCTCTATGCACCTTTACCTTGCTCCTCTCTTTTCTTAGCTTCCTTCTGATCTCCTTGGTATTCTCCACCTTTTTCTTCTTGAGATCAGTATTTTCTTTGTATTACAATACTTGGTTACAACCTTTATTTATAGGATTTTACAAAAACAACTCATATTTGGACTATGAGATGATCTTGGTCGTTGGATGTTTGAAGAATCATGATCAATCCTATTAGAAGTTGATTTTCTTGATCTAGAAGAAATCTATATCCTTTAATCTTTAGAAACCCTTCGTTAAATAAAAACTGAGTCATATTCGCACTCCACCAGAAAAGAAAATCGGCGCCTGAAAAAAAAATTGATTCTGCTTCAGAAAACACCCCTATTAGTCGACTAATATGTTTATATAGTCGACTACTGTAAACTGCTTCCTTCTGTATCCTGCTCCGTATCTGTCCTAGTCGACTAGTACTTTTATTAGTCGGTTAGTAGCCTTTATTAGTCGGCTACAAGTTGACTAACTTTTCTTGATCTGTTTCTTTTTTTCTGCTTCAAGCCATCATCTTCTCTAACTCGATTGGATCTTCTTGGACCATCATCTCCTCTTGAAAAATAAGAAAAAATCCTAACAATCTCGACCTTGACTTGCTTTTCAAGCCTTCAGTAAAATGATTTGAGAATTTAAATTAATATCTTGGTTCTTCTTTTGTAGTAATTGTGTTCTGAAGCCTTTAACTGTTGCCTCCTCTCCCTAGGGTCTTTGGCTGATTTACCGCCATGGGCTATCTCGAGCATTGCCCAAATCCACCTTTTCTCCTTCCCGCAACACTTTGACTCGGTTCATGTCCTGTTGCAGTCTTCCTTGAAGATCTATCTCGCGATGAACTCCCTTCAAGCTTATCCTTGAAACTTCACCACCTCGAGCCAAGTTTTTTTTCCTTCAGCTTGTATAACTCTCCACACTTCTCTCCTTGCAGGATTACCCTATCTCCTCGGCTAACTGTGATGACGTGTTGTTGTACTTGGATCTGACATCCTTCTTCGTCGAGCACCCTTTTGGATATTAGATTGTAGCCTGCCTTCGGGACACACTGGACCACCTCTATAGCACGCACCGTCCCATTTCTTTCTGTAACCTTGATTGTCCCAGTGCCAATGACCTCGCAAGCCGAACCATCCACCATCTTGACAATCCTTTCTTTCTTTGCAATTAAAGAGTTGAACAGCTCCTTTTGAAGAATATAAATGAGCCGTACTAGCTGAATCGAATATTCAGTTTTTATCTTGAGAAGTATTATCTTCATAGGAAGCCATTAATACTTCGATATCTTCTATACCACTCAATGCTATGTCTGTCTCCGCAGCTTGCCCCTTCTTTTTCTTTAGCCATTCTTGCCGATGCTTACAGTCATTCTTCCAATGACCTTTCTTGTGGGGCTGTTTGGATTCAAGGAAGTTGGTGGAAGTGAGGAAATGAGAAGTGTCATTTCGCACTTCTGTTGTCCATCCAAGTACCGAAAAAGAAAAATGGAAAACCCCTTTTTCTTTTTCTCTTTTCCCTTTTTCACAACTATTTCCTCACTTCTAAAGTGTTCCAGTTATTTTTGTGGCCATGTAAATTCTATTTGTAATAAGTTGTAGCTCAAACAGTTAATTTTGTGGTCATGTAAATCTTACTTGCATTCTAATTACAGTTCAAATTTTATTTTTCATAATTAATTTTTATTTTAATATTATTTTACGAACAACTTTGTGGTCAACCTTTCCACTTTCAGTTCCACATTACCAATCAAACCCGAAAAGACATTACATTTTTCCAATTATATTTTTCAAATGTCATCCAAATATCAAAAAAGAAACACAAATTCTCATTTTTCAAAAGGAAAAGAATCCTACTTCCTCACTTCCACGCACTTCCGGGCATCCAAACAGCCCATGTGACAAAAGTGACATGCCTTTGACAAGTCAGGACCTTTCTTTCTTTCTCCTCTTCTTTTCCTTCCCGTGACACCAAGCTCGATCCTGTCTGCTCTTCATGATTTGTCCTTTTTCTAATCTCATTAGATAAGAGAGTTGATGTGACCTCCTCTAAGATAAGATTTGTGATCATATGAATGTAGAAGCGAACTGAGAAATATAAACGCCTTGTCCTTCTCGTCGATATTGACATCAACAGCCAGAAGCTCGCTGATGACCATATTGAAAAAGTTTAAATGCTCTAACACCGTTGTCTCTTTGTTCATGCGTAGCTTATATAATTATTTCTTGAGATACAGCTTGTTGGAGAGGCTTTCATCATAGACAATGTTTCCAACCTTGACCAAAATTCTGTACCTGTTTCTTCATGCATCACATTATACATTACCTTATCTGTGAGACATAGTTGGATCGTGCTTGTCGTCTTAAAATCTATCTCCTCCCAATCCTCATTTGACGTACCTGCAGGTTTTCCTAACTTACCCTGCAAGGTCATGTAAAGACCCTGTTGCACCAGCAATTCCTTCACCCTATTTTGCCATAACCCAAAATTTCTTTTGCCATAGAACTTCTCGACCTCGAACTTTGCATAAAACTTTCTATCTTCAACATGTCGCCCTTCATCAACCTTTTGCTCTGATACCAATAATTGTTGTAATAAATCAGCGCTATCAACACCAATTGTTACTCCAAGGGCTGACGTTTGCGGAACTTGGCAATATGATCAGTACTTGCAAAAGAAAAACTGTTGTAAAGCAAACTAGTAATACCTAGACAAAAAAGCAGTAAGATGAACACAAGGATTTAACATGATTCGGCCCAAACTTGACCTACGTCCATAGGGAGAGAACTGGAGAGAGTTTTATTAATAACTTGATACAAAGAGATCCAACCTTCCCCTTGATACAATAAGAGTATTTACCTTCCTCCTTAATTTAGATTTAAATTACGAGAGTATTACCTTATCTCTATGCACCTTCTCCTTTCTTCTCTCTTTCCTTAGCTTCCTTCTGATTTCCTTAGTGCTCTCCACCTTTTTCTCCTTGAGATCATTATTTTCTCCGTATTATAATGCTTGGTTACAATTTTTATTTATAGTATTTTACAAAATAACTTCTATTTGGATTATGAGATGATCTTGACCATTGGATGCTTGAAGAATCTGGATCAATCCTATTAGGAGTTGATCTCCTTCATCTAAAAGAATTTTAGACCCTTTAATCTTTAGAAACAAACCCTTCATTAAATAGAAACTGAATCCTATTCGTACTCCAACAGAAAAGAAAACCGGCGTCTGAAAAAAACTAATTCTACTTCAGAAATTGCCCCAATTAGTCGACTAGTCATTTGTCCTAGTCGAATAATCCCTTCCATTAGTCGACTAATAGGATTATATAGTCAACTACTGTAAACTGCTTCCTTTCTGTATCCTGCTCTGTACCTATCCTAGTCGACTAGTACTTATAATTAGTAGACTAGTAGTCATTATTAGTCGACTATAAGTAGACTAACTTTTCTTGATCTGCTTCTCTTCTTTTGCTTCAAGTCATCGTCTTCTCCAACTCGATTGGATCTTCTTGCACCATTATCTCTTCTTAAAAAATAAGGCAAAATCCTGACAAAATAAGCCTACATAATCAGAGAAGTCTCATCACAATCGAAGTGGGACTGAAAGAAGAGTAAAATATCCAAAATACAACAAAGTGCAAAAATAGAAAAACTAAGATAACTAGTCCAACTAGGCTCGAGTCCTCAGCTCTAATTAAACCATAATGACAGGGTGTGGTAATGTCTCCTGGGTGTAGAACTGCCATCCTAGAGTGATGTCCATCAGTTCCATGGGGTTGGAAAAAACTCGACCTTGTCGACCGGCCCAATGGCCAGAGCTTGTGCACGTCTTGTGCTCATCGGTCGATTGCCTGGTAGACCGATATCTGCTCCGATCGACCAGTCGATCGACCACCGGTGGTCTCAGGCTAGGTTTAATGGTTTTGAAACTTGGTCTTTTAAATACCCATAAAATCTCATAAAGTCATATAAAATCCATAAAAATTAATTCATTGAAATACTTTGAAATCCAAATATGTGTGATCAAAAATTAACACATATTATAAACAAGTTGAACTATTTTTATGATATAGAAATTCAGCTTTAAAAAAAACCGGTTTTTTTCAAAATTCAACTTTGAAAAGAAAAATCGATTTTTTCAAAACTTGTCCAAATTCAAAAACATGATATTAAACTCATTTGAAGCATAATGTGTATGGATATGATCTAATACACATATAAGATGAAATATCTATGTTTTTGACAATAAGCTCTAAAATAAGTTTTGATAAATACAGAACTTAAACACATGATATAGAAACATCAAATAAGTAAAATCTAAACATTTGAACCAATAACATATATAGATGAAATTCAATATACATATAAAACATGTAAACTTATTTTGATGAACTCTATTCATGAAACATAAAGATGTCTAGTTTGAAGCTCAAAGCCAAAACGGTATTTTCTAAAATCAAAACTATTCTTATAAAAACACTATATAAATTGTGTGTGTGTATGAGCTTGACCAATCTATAACTAATCTATCCTTTATATTTTATTTAAAAACAAAATCTTAACACTTATAAACTAAGACTAAGTCTTGAAATCTTCTCTTAAAAATCTTCTTCACTTTCTTGACTTGGTCCAAACCTTGTTCTAAAGAGCTAGACTCCGCTTGAGTACTTGATGCGATCTTGAAGCACTAGCTCTTGAATCAACGTGTGCTAGCTTCAAAATTTGTCTTCGAAGCTTTCGTTGAAGCTAAACACCGACTAAGATTTTGATTAAATATCTGAAACTAAATAGACACAAAATCATTAATACTATAACTTTCATGAGTTAATCATCATCAAACTAGGGTGATGGGTATTTGGGCCAACAATATCCCCTTTTTGATGATGACAAAACTCATAGAGTTATATACGCATGGATTAAAGTTAAGCTTCATAGAAGCTTCCCTTTAACTCATGCATAGTAAAATAAACAAATAGATATTCAATAAAGGCTCATAAACTAAATAAACATATATGCATAAACACCAACATTAATCATGCATATATAAACTCTCTAAATTCTTCTTCCCTTTTTGTCAATTCATTAACAAAGGGGTGAAGATAAACAAGCAATAAAAATATATGTGCAATATACATTCATAAAGAGGAGAGACGTTAAGTTAGCTCCCCCTGCATACATGCATTATATGGAGAAGGGATGACTAGACCCTAACTCACATAAAGCATAATATGCAATGTATAAGCGGAGATGTTAAATTTTCCCTACACATGTGTATCATATAAGGAAGAGAGATCAAACTCTACTATATGTGAAATACACTCAACATGAATCTATATATAGAGAAGATGTTAAGCTCCCTTTGCATATACTCAATACATATCAAACAAACTTTGAAAATTTTTGATAATACTTAAAATAAAAATTTGAAATTTCTTGACGTCACCAAAATAAATTTTGATATCAATAATAAATTTTGATACCAATAGTAATTAATTGCAATTAAAGGTGAAACATGAAGTATGAAACCAATTGTAAGTTTTTGATGTCAATTGAAAGTAAAAATGAAATGCATTTTGATACCAAAAAAATACTAATTGAAATTAATGTATAAACTTGTAGAGATACCAATCAACATTTAGAATTAAATCAAGCTTAGCATAAACCTTTTGTGCTTAAAACATGTATGTCAATGTAAAATGAGCACAATAAAAATCATATAAATGTATGTATGAAAATAAAAATATCAATTGAGATTTGAAACATACATATATATAAGAAAATACATATGAGCATACAAAAATAAAATTTTATAAAGATCATGTGTATAACTCATAACTACTACCCTTTCATGCACATGATAAAAGATAGTCATTAAGGCATACAAGGCATGGTCGCCTAATCATCCACCCTTAGTTGATAGGGTTTTTAAAAATAAGAGTTTGAAAATAATTTAATGTGTTTGAAAATTCTACCAGTTGAAGAATCAAGAAACTAGTTTAAAATAATTTTTGAGAAACTAGTTAATGATCCTTCAAAACATGAAACCAAATCATATATCCCATGAAGTATGCTAAATACACAAAAATTATCACTCAAGATTTATAAGACACAAAAATATGCTCATGAAACAAAGTCATGAGTAAACAAAAAAAAAAAATAATGTGAGTACACAAGAATCATGTGAGTAGCATATTCATGAGACAAATCAATAAGGCTCAAAACAAACATGAAATTCTTTTATCAAAAACATGAAAATAATCAAAACTAAAATTTTTATAAAAACTAAACAAGCTTCTAGGTATATGTATATTTTGTTGAAACTAAAAATATACATACATATCCTAAAAAAAATGAGTCCATAATAGAATTTTGCATGAAGGCAAGTGATTCAAGGATATTCATGTATATCTATTAGTTTTAGACAAAATAACATATGTATGAAGCTAAAACATGTATAAAAATAGGAAAAATAAGTGTAAATAAAGAATCATCAAAAACTAGGTTATACATATACATGTAATGAGTACAAATGAGTAATGAAGTACAAACATATAATAATCAAGTGTTGCTCACTACTTGTACAAGTATAAACACAACTTTTAACGAAAATTACATCTAAATAAGTAATCACCACATGAAGCATAAAACAAATATGATCATTAGGCTAAATGCACGTGTTTTATAACTAGTATATACCTAGTAGTTAAACTAGAGTGAGAATACAAAAGTATGAATTCATATAACATGGTTATATCTCAAAGACTGTCTATGTATATCATATGTCTAATAATATTGCATTTAATATAATGAGCATTAAAATCAAAACATGCTAAAAATTAATGATAAAAAGCATGTAAACAAACATAAGAGTTTAGAAATAGTTACCAAACTATATGAACTATTCTCTAAGTCTCCAAATCATGGTGGTCCTCCCACCGAGCTTTCTTAATAGCGATGCATCAATTGAGTATGTCCATCTAGTTTCACATGCATGTATCATCAAGGCACCAATCCTCTCACATTTTGTGAGAGTCCACACCTACATCAAACACAAGAGGTGGGAATTTTAGTACCCATATCTTTTTGGGTCCATGAGGGTTATAAACAATAGAAACCCAAACATTCTTATTTGCAAAATTTAATAAATTTATTCTATCAAAATAAAATTTTATTAAATGGCCTTTGCGGTCACAATGTGTACATTTGTACACTCTAGCATGCAAATGAGTGGTGTGAGTGTGAGCATGGTATGCATATATAAGCCATGAGATATGTGCATGAACATGTGAAACTTGTTTATTGCGAAACTTTGATTCCAACGTATTATTATTAAATGCACATTGGCTCAAAATGGAGTCTAAACAATCAATGTTCTTCTTCAAAATACTTATATCATTTTCAATTTTAGAAGAAGAGACATGAGCATTATAAACAAAATTCTTTTTCTTTTTAGAAATGGAAATCTTTTCTTTTTCAATTAAAACAATTTTCTTTTTCAAAGATTTATTTTCATTCAAAACAATTTCCTTTTCCTTTTCCACCAAAATAACTTGGCTTTTCAAAAAATCATTTTCTTTTAAAATAATACTCAATTTTGAAGAATCATTTTTATTTAATAAAGAATTATTTTCTTTCTTCAACTTTTTATTTTCAATTTTTAACAAATCATATTTCTTAAGAAGTTTTTGACAAAAGGATGCAAGCTCATCATAAGGCATGTCAATATCTTCTTCTAACTCAGATTTAGAATATACCTAAAGGGGGTCATTCCCTTGGACTATGTAGCACATGTTAGAAGTATTACTTCCTACATCCGAGTGACTCCCCATGTAGTATTGCTTTTGTTCACCAAGGGAGACAAGAGTGTTCCATACTATAAACGTCGAATCAAAGCTACAAACCCTAAATAAATATTCATCATTTAGGATTGACTTTAAAGCAAAGATGGCTTTTGTGTTAGCCTCAAGATGTTTGCCATTTATAAAATATAAATTCTTAATAGAGGTAAAATAGACATGAATTCCTAAAGTCTTAAGATACATGACATCTTAGCTTTCCAATTTGGGAAGTCAAAAATGTCAAACAAGGGAGGTGACATGAAATCCATGAATGTGTGTTCAAATATAGTGATTAGCTAAAATGAGGATCTTTAACTCAAGGTTGTTAGACCCAAATCAAGAGCACCAAGCTCTGATACCAATTGTAGGTCACTTAGAGGGGGTGAATAGGTGACAAGCTATCAAATGCAAAGCTAATGCGGAATTAAAACTAATTATGCAAACTGAAGCTATTATGCAAACACACAAAGTATAGCACAAGAGTGTAACCGAATTCCCAGTAAAGAGCTCTGAACTATCTCCTCAAGATTCCTCTAAATTAAGAGTTGAGGCATCACTATGGCTCTCTTGGTTGAATACAAGTGTGAGCAAACAATCCCAAACATATATCAATTAAGCTCGAGATATATCAAGCATATAAAAAGATAAACGATATGAGGATGCAAGATATATAAATACAAGTGAGAGAGAGAGATGAGCAATCGCAAACACGGGAGAATTGTTTCAAGGTTCGAGCACACTTGCTCTACGTCCCTGACTTCAACACTATGAAGGATTTCCATTATAAATGATCCCACAAGATCACTAGGTACCACAACACCTACAACGAGTTGAAAATACACCTAGATGGGCGGTGAATAGGTGTATGGCTAATCTAATGACAAATGATGTGGAATTAAAAATTAATTGCAACACACTTAGTGTAACCAAAGAGTGTAGCCGAATTCCCGATGAAGGGCTCCGGACTAACTCCTCTAGATTCCTCTAAATAAGAGTTGAGGTGCTATATGAAGCTCTCTTGGTTCAACACAAGTGAGTCACTCAATCAATACCAAGTATATATATGATATGAGCAATATGAATCAATGCAAGATAAGAGAGAGAGAGTTTAGATATAGTGGATCAAACGCAAACACCCAAATATGTTTCGAGGTTCGAGCCACTGCTCTACGTCCCTGCCTTCACACAGAAGGATTTCTACTATATGTCCACACCGGACCTCCCACACAGGGAACCTCCACTGAGGTTTGGCAAATACAAACTAGGAGTACACAACTCCTCTCTCCAACACAACAATCTCTACACAAGAGGCTAGGTACAACAACAATCACCTCTACTCAAGAGGGATAAGCCTTCTAAGCCAAACAACAATCACCTCACATAAGAGGGATAAGGCACTAAGCCTAAACTCCACCACAATCACCTCTACACAAGAGGGATAACAACAAACCCAAAGCTCAATCTCCTCTACACTTAGAGGGATATGCACAAACCAAAGCAAAGAGAAAGTTACAATCTTGGTGATCACAAAAATCACAAACAACTTTGGTGATCTCAATAGATCATAAACCAATTTTCTCACAAAAACAAGATCCTATAGATAGGATAGAGATGATAGCTCAAGTGTGAGAAAAACAAGGTGTTTGGAAAACAAATCATAAAGAAAATACTCGGGAAAAATGTTAGATAAAGATAGAAATGAAGATCAAAACCAATATCCCAAATAATCTATTTTTCTTTGATTTTTCCAACCCTTGAAAATAAATAAAGATAAATCTTTTAACCACAAAACTCTTTTAAACTCTTGCTAAAAACACTTGAAAGATATAAATTCTCTCTTCAAAATTCTTGTAGAAAATAGCCCAAGAGACGGGTATTTATAATCCTCTCAAAAATCTGCCCGTTGGCAGCAGGAAATGGCAAAATGCCCTTCCAATCGATCGCCCGATCGACCGACCAACGGTCAATTTTCTGACCGTTGAGCCTCCGATCGACCGCCCGGTCGACAGGGCCAAGCCTTCGGTTGACCGCCCAGTCGACCGGCCAGCACCCGAAAGTTGGGTGCATTCAGTTGATCGACCGCGCGGTCGACCGGCCTTTTAGGCTGGCCATGTGCACGTTTGCGTGCACATCGGTCAATCGGTCCAGTCGACCAACTCCTAGTCCGGTCGAACATCCGGTCGACCGCCAGTGTGTCTGGCTGTAAAATTATAGGTCTGAAAACTTGGTTAATTTAATACCAATTAAATCCCATAAAATCACATAAATTTCATAAAAATAAGTTCTTGTAAGATCTTTGAATAACAAATATATGTGACCAAAAATCAACACATATTATAAACTATTTGAACAATTTTTATGAAATAGAAATTATGCTTAAACACAAAATCGGTATTTTCCAAAAATTAAACTTTGAAATGCAAATCTGATTTTTTTCAAAACTTGTATAAATACAAAAACATGATATTAAAACAAATTTGAAGCATATTGTATATGGATAGAATCCAATATACATATATGATATATATCCATGTTTTTGATATGAAATCCAAAACCAGTTAAACCAAAAACCAAACATATTGAAACTTGTGTGCGTGTGTGAATTTGAGCATATCAACACTATCTACCTTTACACAAGATCTAAACTAAACAACCGAGGTCTTCTTGTCGATCCTCATCTTCAAGATGACTCAATCCAAACACGATCCAAAGAGCTTGACTCCAACTAAGTGCCAGATGCGATCTTGACGCGCGAGCTCTTGAATCAACACGTGTTAGCTCCCAAAACTTTTTTGTTGAAGCTAAACACCTACTAATATCTTGGTCAATAACTGAAACTATATAAACACAAGATTATTAGTAAACTATAACTACATGAGTTAATCATCATCAAAACTAGAGTGATGGGCCTTTGGGCCAACACGAGCTCCCTCAAGAACTCTGGGACCCGCAAGTCTCTCACTTGTTCCTGTAAGAACAACACACGCAAGCACACTAGCTTGCCGAGGTCACACCTCTACACTGAATTCCCACAAGAATTCATCACAACGTGAACTCACTAGCTCGCTGAGGCCTCAACCTCTACAACACCTCAAATACAAGAATGAAAAATTGTGATCACTTCTCTTGATCACAAAAGCAACTTTCACAACAAGGATCCCTAGAGGATTGATATAGCACTAGAAATCTCAAGTTTGTGTGAGAAAAATAAGATAGAGTTGTGCTGAAAAACTCAAGAAATCTCCTTTGAAAACACTCTTAAAAACTCTGCTTTTGATATGAAAGTTTTAACCCAAAAACATGTGGAGAAAAACCCTAAGAGAGATGAAAAAACTGGCTTTAAAACTTCTTCAAAATCTTGTCTAAAACAGATCAAGAGAACTCCTTTTTATAGGGTTCAGTATATAGCCGTTGGGGTCCGGAACAGACCCAGAATGGCCAGTCGGTCGACCGCCCAGTCGACCGGCCACAGTCAGATTCTGACCGTTGGGGTTGTCGACCGGCTGATCGACCACCCCAACGCAATTTGCCTGTCAGTCAACTGCCCGGTCAACCGAGGCCAGAACCAGATAGTGAACTCTCTGGTCGGTCGACCGGGGTCTGATCCAGACAGCAAACTCTCTAGATCGGTCGACTGCACGGTCAACCGGCCCAATGTCCACAGCCTTGTGCACGTCTTGTGCACATCGGTCGATCGCCTGGTCGATCGATATATGCTCCGATCGATCGGTCGATCGACCACCGGTGGTCTCAGGCTAGGTTTTAGGGTTTTAAAACTTGGTCTTTTAAATACCCATAAAATCATATAAAATCCACAAAAATTAATTCATTGAAATACTTTGAAATCCAAATATGTGTGATCAAAAATCAACACATATTACAAACATGTTGAAATATTTTTGTGATATAGAAATTCAGCTTTAAACAAAAACGGGTATTTTTCAAAAGTCAACTTTGAAAAGAAAAACCGACGTTTCCAAAACTTGTCCAAATTCAAAACATGATATTAAAACTCATTTGAAGCATAGTGTGTATGAATATGATCCAATACATATATAAGATGAAATATCCATGTTTTTGACAATAAGCTCTAAAATAAGTTTTGATAAATACAGAACTTAAACAAATGATATAAAAACATCAAATAAGTAAAATCTAAACATTTGAACCAATAATGTATATAGATGAAATCTAATATACATATACAACATGTAAACTTATTTTGATGAACTCTATTCATGAAACATAAAGATTTCTACTTTGAAGCTCAAAACCAAAACGATATCCTCTAAAATCAGAACTTTTCTTATTAAAACACTATATAACTTTTTTGTGCGTGTGTGTGCATGAGCTTGAGAAATCCATAACTAATCTATCCTTTACATTTTATCTACAAATAAAATCTTAACACTTACAAACTAAGATTCAAGTCTTGAAAATCTTCTTCACTTTCTTGACTTGGTCCAAACCTTGATCTAAAGAGCTAGACTCCTCTTAAGTACTTGATGCGATCTTGAAACGCGAGCTCTTGAATCATACGTGCTAACTTCAAAACTTGACTTCGCATCTTTCTTTGACACTAAACACTGACTAAGACCTTGATTAAATATCTGAAACTAAATAGACACAAGATCATTAGTACTATAACTACATGAGTTAATCATCATCAAAACTAGGGTGATGGGCCTTTGGGCCAACACCAATGCCCAAGGCATTACAAGTGATTTTGAAAACTTTTAAAAATTTTATAAGACTCATGACAGGAGCTTTTGTCAACCTCTCTTTGATTTCCCGAAATGTCTTGGTTGCAGATTTAGTCAGCTGAATTCCCCTCATTTCAGACAATCGGTAACTGGGGCCATGATTGTACTAAAATTTCAGATAAATCACCTGTAAAAAGTGACTAACCCATGAAACTTCTTACTTCTCTAATGTTATAGGGTCTAGCCACTCTACAGTAGCCCTAATATTATCGGGGTCCACAAAAACTCCCTTTGAAGACACAACTCACAGGAAAATGACTTGGTCTGTAAGAAATGAACATTTTTGGGGGTTGGCATATAAATTTTTCTTTATTAAAACTATACAGACATGCGAGAGATAGTCCAAATACTGCCCCGTTGATTTACTATAGATGATGATGTCATCAAAGTATACGATTACAAATTTTCCTACAAAAGGTTGTAATACATGTGCCATCACCCTCATAAAGGTGCTCGGAGCATTCTATGTTGCACGGACACTACAACATTGAAATGAACACGATACACGACACGTGACGAATTCTTAAAAATATACATGGCACGTGTGTCCGACACGCATGTCGGACATGTTTTGGATACGAGATGGCTCTATAATAGAAGTGCTCGTGCTACATAGGGAGCATTAGGCAAGCCAAACGATATGACTATCCACTCATACAACCCATCTTTCATCTTAAAAGTTATCTTCCATTCATCTCCCAGGTGAATTTGAAACTGGTGGAAGTCACTCTTCAAAACAATCTTTGTAAAGATAGTGGCACCAGACATCATGTCAAGCATATCATCCAGCCTGAGAATTGAAAAATGGTATTTCACCATTATTTTGTTGATAGCACGGCTATCCACACACATTCGCCATGTGCCATCTTTCTTTGACGTCAATAGTGTAGGGATTGCACAAGGGCTCAAGCTCTCTTATGAACCCTCTACTCAACAACTCATCAACTTGCTTTTGTAATTCAGCATGTTCTGGGTTCATCCGATAGTGCGGCAAGTTGGGAAGAGTGGCTCCCGTACCAAATCAGTAACATGTTGAATATTCCGCATTAGTGACAATTGACTCGGGAGATCCTTGGGAAATACATCAACAAACTTGGTGATGATAGGAGTCACCAAAGGAGGAATCGTCTCCTGAGATTCTTTTGCAACTTCTCGAGCAACAAGAACGATGATTTGTGTCCTATTAATAATTTCCTTTTCGATGTCTTGTTGCTAAATTGATATGCTCTGATATCAATTGTTGTGACTCCCAGGATCGACGTTAGCGGAATTTGACAATATGAACAGTACTTGCAAAAGAAAGCTTGATGTAAAGCAAACTAGCAATACCTAGACAAAAAAATAATAAAAAAGAACATAAGGATTTAACGTGGTTCGACCCAAACTTGGCCTACGTCCACCGATAGAGGACTTGAGAGAGCTTTATTAATAGACTTGGAACAAAAGATCTAACCTTCCTCTTGATGCAATAAGAGTATTCACCTTCTGCTTGAATCTAACCCTAAATTACAAGAGTATTACCTTCTATCTATGCACCTTCAACTTGCTCCTCTCTTTCTTGGCTTTCTCTGGTCTCCTTTACTTGAGATTCTCTGTTCAAGAAACTCTTGAGACTTCTTTGGTTGAGGTAATTACAATGCTTGCTTATAACCTTTATTTATAGGATTTTACAATATAACTCTTATTTGGACTATAAGATGATCTTGGCCTTTAGATGGTTGAAGAATCTTCATCAATCCTTTTAGGAATGATCTTCTTGATCTAAAAGGATTCTAGACCTTTTAATTTTTAAAAATAAATCTTCATTGAATAGGAATTAAATCCTATTCATACCCCTCCTGAAAAGGAAACTCGCAATCGTCTGAAAAGAAAACTACTTTATCTTAATTTGCTTCTTCTGCTACAAGCCATCGTTTTCTCCAACTCAATGGATTTTCTTGGACCATCATCTCTTCTTGAAAAACAAGGCAAAATATTAACAATCTCCACCTTGACTTATTTTTCAAGCCTTTAGTAAAACAACTTGAGATTTCGGATTAATACCTTGATTCTTTCCTTGGTTGTAACCGTGCCGTGAAGCCTTTAACTCTTGCCCCTCTCCCAGGGCCTTTGGCTGATTTACCGCCATTGCTTGGGCCATCTCAGGCCTTGCCCGATTGTACCCTTTCTCTTTCCTACAACACTTTGACCCAGTTCACGTCTCGTTGCAGTCTTCGTTGAAACTCCTCCTCACGATAAACTCCCTTCCAAGCTTATCCTTGAAACTCCACCTTGAACTGAGTTTCCTTCTTTCAGCTTGTATAACCCTCCACACTTCTCTCCTTCCAGTATTACCATGTCTTCTTGACTGACTGTGATGACACCTTGTTGCAATTGTATCCAGCATCCCTCTTCGTCGCGCACCCTTATGGATATTAGATTCTATAGTGTCTCCGAGACATACCGAACCGCCTCTAGAGCACGCATTGTCCCATCCCTTCCTGTAACCTTAACTGTCCCAGTGCCGATGACCTCACAAGCCGAGCCATCTACCATCTTAATAATCCCTCCCTTCTTTGTAACTAAGAAGATATTGAACAACTCTTTCTAGGAACATACATGAATCGTACTACCTAAATCAAATACCTAATCATTACCTTGAGAAGGTTTGTCTTCGTAAGAAGTCATTAATATTTCGGTGTCCTCTATACCGCTTGCTACGTCTGCCTCCATAGCTTGCCCCTTCTTCTTCAGCCACTCTTGCTGATATTTGTAGTCATTCTTCCAATGATTTTCCTTGTGACAAAAGTGACACGCCTTTGATGAGTCTGGACCATTTCTTCCTTCTCTTCCTTTCCTTCCCGTTACCACCAAATCCAATCCTATCTGCTCCTCTTGATTTGGCCTTTTCTAATCTCATTAGATAAGAAAGTTGATGTGACCTCCTCCAAGATTAGAGTTTCCTTACCGTAGAGTATGATGGTGACAATATGATCATATGACTCTGGAAGAGAACTGAGAAGTATCAACGCCTTGTCCTCCTCGTCGATCTTGACATCAACAGCTAGAAGCTTGCAATGACCTTGTTGAAGAAGTTTAGATGCTCGAACACTGTTATGAAATACACCTAGAGGGGGTGAATATGTGTACAAGCTAATCTAATGATGAATGATGCGAAATTGAAAACTATTTAAGAAAACTAAAGCTAGTAAGCTAAACACACAAAATATAACACAAGAGTATAACCGAATTCCCAATGAAGGACTCTAAACTATCTTCTCAAGATTCCTCTAGATTAAGAGTTGAGATGCCACTATGGCTCTCTTGATTGAATACAAGTGTGAGCACACAATCCGAAGCATATAATAATAGAGCACAAGATATATCAAGCATATAAAGATATAAGCAATATAAGCATGCAAGATATGTAAGCACATGTGAGAGAGAGCAATCGCAAACACGAGAGATTTGTTTCGAGGTTCGAGCTCCCTTGCTCTACTGTCCCTGCCTTCAAAACTATGAAGGATTTCCACTGAAATCGATCCCACTAGATCACTCGGTGTCGCAACACCTACAATGAGTTCACACTAGAACTCCGGACCCGCAAGTCTCTCACTTGTCCCGCAAGAACAACACACGCAAGCACACTAGCTTATCAAGGCCGTACCTCTACACTGAGCTCCCACTAGAACTCGAAATAACATGAACCCCAAGTTCGCCTCCTCAAATACAAGAATGAACACTTGGTGATCTCAACACTTTGATCACCTAAATATACTCTCATAACAAAGCTCCTATAGGATTGATATAGTAATGGAAAGCTCAAGTATGTGTGAGAAAAATTAGAATAGATTTGTGATGAAAAACTCAAGAAATCACTTTTGAAAAAACACTCTTGAAAACTCTCCTTTTGATATGGAAATATTAGCTCTAAAATAAGTGGAGAAAATCTCAACAAGAGATGGAAAAAACTGGCTTTGAAACCCACTCAAAATCTTATGAAAAACAGGCCAAGGGAACCCCATTTTATAGGAGATCAAAACTAGCCGTTGGGGTCAAAGTCAGCAGAATACTCTACTGTCGGTCGACCGACCAGTCGACCGGCCAACAGTCATATTTTTTATCGTTGCAGCCTGCCGCTCGACTGCTCGGTTGACCGCGTCTAGGCTTTGACCTACCGGTCGACTGGGGCCATAGCGGTCGACCGCCCGATCGATCGGCCCTCAAGCCAGTTGTGTTGGCCCAAAGGCCTATCACTCTAGTTTTGATGATGATCAACTCATGTAGTTATGGTACTAATAATCTTGCGTTTAATTAGTTTCAGATTTGTGATCAAGATCTTAGTAGGTGTGTAGCTTCATCAAAGGATTTAAGATCAAGTTTTAGAGCTAGCACGGTTTGATTCAAGAGCTTGTGCATCAAGACCACATCAAGTACTCAAGAGGAGTCTAGCTCGTTGGATCATATTTGGACCAAGTCAAGAAGATGAGAAGACTTCAAGTGAAGACCTTCAAGATCAAGACTTGTGTCTAGGTTTGTTTTTATAAGATTTTGTTTTTAGATAAAATGTAAAGGATAGAATAGTTAGTGGATTGCTCAAGTATATCTTACACACACACACACTCTTGATTTAGATGAGTTTTCATAAAAGAATTTTATTTTGAAAAATACAAAAGAGTTTTTCATTTTGAAAAAATACCGGTTTGATTTTTGGTATTCAAAGTTTACATATTTTTAACCAAAACATGTTTAGTGCTTATTGTCAAAAACATAGATATTTCATCATATATGTGTAGTGGATCATATCCATACGCTCTATACTTTCAAAGAGTTTAAAATATCTTGTTTTTGTATTTGGAGAAGTTTTGAAAAAACTAATTTTGAAAAAATACAGTTTTTGTTTTTAACCAAAATTTCTAAGTTACAAAAATAGTTCAAATTGTTTGTAACATGTCTTGATTTTGCTCAAGCCTGTTTGATTATCAAAGTATAATGTCAAAACTATTTTTGTAGATTTTTCATAATTTTATGGGATTTTATTTATGTTAAAAAGTCAACATTTTTATCCCTATAATTTGTCTGGTCTGGCTTCTGCCGGTCGACCGGACCGGTCGACAGACGTGCACAGAACGTGCACGTAGGACTGCTGGAGGGCCGGTCGACCGACCCCGTCGACCGCAGAGAGCTTCTGCTCTCTGGAAAGCCCCGGTCGACCGGCAGAGAACTTTGTTCTCTGTTCCAGGTAGCGGTCGACTGGGCCGGTCGACCGACGCCCCAACGGTCAGATTTCTGACCGTTGGCGGTCGACCGGGCCGGTCGACCGCCAGCCGCCTGGGCTGAAATAAATGCCCAACGGCTAGTTTTTTCTAGCCTTATTTAAAGGGGCTTTTGGGGTTGTTTTCTACAAGATTTTCAAGTGGATTTTGCACCAGTTTTTCCTACTCTATTAAGAGGTTTTCTCCACTTGTTTTAGAGCCAATATTTCCAATTAAAAGGGAAGTTATCAAGAGTGATTTCAAAGTGATTTTCTTGAGTTTTCTTCCACCATTTCAATCCTAGTTTTCTCATACAAACACTTGAGCTATCTATTACTATATCTACTTATAGGGATATTTGTTGTGAGAGGATTTTAGGTGATCAAAGTGTTGTGATCACCAAGTTCATCTTTGTACTTTGAGGAGGCGGACTTGCGGGTTCGCGGTGTTTTTAAGTTCGTGTGTGAACTCAGTTTTTGAGGTGCGGCCTCGGCGAGCTAGTGGGCTTGCGGTGTGTACGAGACTAGAGAGTCCAAGGAGTTCAAGTGTGAACTCGCCTTCTAGGTGTTGCGGCACCGAGTGATCCGGTGAGATCGATTATGGTGGAAATTCTTCAAGTGTTGAAGGCGGGGACGTAGAGCAAGTGTGCTCGAACCTCGAAACAAATCTCCCGTGTTTGCGATTGCTCTCTCTATCTCTTACTTGTTTATATCTTGCATGCTTATATTGTGTTTATCTTTATATGCTTGATATACAATGTGTGCTTAATTGTTATATGCTTGGGATTGTTTGCTAACACTTGTATTCAACCAAGAGAGCCAACGCGGCACCTCAACTCTTATTTAGAGGAATCTTGAGGAGTTAGTCCAGAGCCCTTCACGGGGAATTCGGCTACACTCTTGTGTTATACTTGGCGTTTAGTTTAAATAGTTTTGATATGCATAATATGTTTTTAATTCCGTATTATTAGCCTTTAGATTAGCTCATCACCTATTCACCCCCTCTAGGTGACTTACAAATTGGCCGTGCACGTTCTATGAATATCGCCCGCCTGGTCGACTGACTTCTGCCACGGTCGACTGGCCAGTCGACCGGTAGAAGGCCTAGTCTGACATTTTTGGGATTAAAAACTTGATCTTTTTAACTTCAATAAAATCTCATAAAATCACATAAAATCTACAAAAACAAGTTCATTAACATACTTTGAAGTATAAATATGTGTGATAAAAAATCAACACATATTACAAACATTTTGAACCATTTTGTAATATAGAAATTTTGCCTTAAACAAAAATTCGTATTTTTTAAATCAATCTCAAATTGAAAAATAATTTTCCGAAACTTCTTCAAATATAAAAACAAGATATTTTAAGCACTTTTGAAGCTTAGTGCGTATGGATATGATCTATTACACATATAAAATGAAATATCTATGTTTTTGACAATAAGCTCTAAAAATAAGTTTTGATAAATACAAAACTCAAACATGTGATATAGAATCACCAAATAAGTTTTTCTAAACATTTGAACCAACAATGTGTATGGATGAAATCTAAAACACATATAAACCATATAAACTTATTTTGATCAACTCTATTCATGAAATATAAAGATACATACTTTGAAGCTCAAAAATCAAAACGGTATTTTCTAAAATCAAAATTATTCTTATGAAAACACATAAAATTTTGTGTGTGTGTATGAGCTTGAGCAATCCACAACTAATCTATCCTTTACATTTTATCTAAAAACAAATCTTAACACTTACAATCATGACTCAAGTCTTCACGAAAATCTTCTCTTGAAACTCCCCTTGAGTACTTGATGCGATCTTTGAAGCGCGAGCTCTTGAATCAACACGTGCTAGCTCCAAAACTTGACTTCGAATCTTATGTTGAAGCTAAATATCGACTAAGATCTTGATCAAATATCTGAAACTATATAAACACAAGATCATTAGTACTATAACTACATGAGTTAATCATTATCAAAACTAGAGCGACAAGCCTTTGGGCCAACATGTTGTCCCTTTCTTCTTGCGTAGCCCATATAGTTATTTCTTTAGATACAACTTGTTGGAGAGGCTTTTCGTCATATCCAACGTTTCTAACCTTGACCACAATCCTGTAACCGTTTCTTCATCCATCACGTTGTACATAGCCTCATCTGCGAGACATAATGGATCGTACTTGCCGCCTTTAGATCCATCTCCTCTCAATCCTCGTTTGACGTACCTGCAGGTTTTGCTGACTTACCCTGCAAGGTCTTGTGAAGACCTTGTTGTACCAGCAACGCCTTCACCCTCTTTTACCATAAGCCGAAGTTTCTTTACTATTGAACTTCTCTCGACCTCAAACTTTATCGTAGAACTTCTTATCTTCGACATATTTTCCTTTGTCAATCTTTAGCTCTGATACCAATAGTTGCAAAATTGATATGCCCTGGTACCAATTGTTGTGACTCCCACGATTGACGTTAGGAACTTGGCAATATGAACAGTACTTGCAAAAGGAAATCTTGATGTAAAGCAAACTAGTAATACCTAGACAAAAGAGTAATAAAAAAGAATACAAGAATTTATCGTGGTTCGAATAGACTTGGTACAAAGAGATCTAACCTTCCTCTTGATGCAATAAGAGTATTCACCTTTCACTTGAATTTAGCCCTAAATTACAACAATATTACTTTCTCTATTGCACCTTTAACTTGCTCCTCTCTTTCTTGGCTTCCACTGGTCTCCTTTGCTTGAGATTCTCTTTTGCAGCAACTCCTTAAGACTTCTTTGGTTGAGGCAATTACAACGCTTGGTTATAACTTTTATTTATAGGATTTTACAATACAACTCCTATTTGGAATATGAGATGATCTTGGCCTTTGGATGGTTGAAGAATCTGATTAATCCTGGAATTGATCTCCTTGATCTAGAAGGATTCTAAACCTTTTAAGATCTCTTTGGTTGTCGCAATTGGTCGTAATTCAGAAGTCATAGTTTGTAAAGTCTTTTATAGTTGTAAATGAGTTACATGCATGTAAGTTTTACGGTGTTTGGTAGTAATATAAAGTTGTAAGTGAAAAAGTATATTGTGTTTTACGGTATTTGTTGTCATAATGTGTAAGTCGTAAAAAGTTGACCACAAAATTAACTATTTGGCGATTTAAAAAGTTTTAATATTGCAAATAAATACTAAAAATGCTAAATATTAAAAAAATTAATATTAACATAAAAAATAATATAAATTTGTATGACCACAAAATTAACTGTAAGTGAGCTGTAAGTGAGTGGTAATTGAGTTGCGAAGTCTTTTACGAATTACAGCCCAAACACACACCATAGTTGTAATTGGGTTGTAAGTCATTTACAATTACAGACTTTTATAACTTTTACGATCAAACAAACAACCCCTTAATCTTTAGAAACAAACCTTCATTGAATAGGAATTAAATCCTATTTATACTCTTCTTGAAAAGGAAACTCGCAATCACCTGAAAAGAAAACTGTTTCATCTTAGTTTGCTTCTTCTGCTTCAAGTCATCGTCTTCTCCAACTCAATTGGATTTTCTTGGACTATCATCTCTTCTTGAAAAACAATGCAAAATCCTAACACTAGGGGCTGATTAAATTGAGGTTCTTTTCCTTCCATGTTTCAGCCGACTTTTTCTCACCCTATTTGGATTTTGGTTGACTTGAAATCAACTTGATCTGTTACCCTTCATGGTTGAAGGTACAAGTATTGGACTTCTCCCATAAGGTTATGTCCATATAAAATAACCAAGGCCGACCAAGAATCACGTGACCTGCATCTATTGATATCATATCGCATCAGATTTTATCCTTGTACGTTGTAAATTGCACAGGTATAAGACATCGTTCATTCACCTCTATAGATGATGCGTTAACCCAGGCAACATTGTATGGGCTATGGTGAGGGACCATTTTTAACCCTATCTTCGAGACCAAACTAGATGACACAACATTTACGTAATTTTCACTATCAACAATGATTTTACAGTTTTTATCACCAATTTTTGTCCAAGTGTGGAAGATTGTGGTTCTACGCCAGTCATTAGTGTCTTCAGGCTGTGTTAGGGTACATCTAACAATAACTCGCCTAACGGAGTTAAGGAACTCCTTGTGTCCCGTATCATCACTAGAATTGCTACCCTCATTTCCTATGAACACCTCGTTTTGAGACTAGTCAAGCACCTCATCGATTGACTATCTAGAAAAGAGCTCTAGATTTATTTGGGTAGAACTCCACGTGTTCATAACCTTGAAATTTAAAGCATTAAGTGCGGGGTTGGTTTGGGGTATGCTTTCGGCTATGCCTTTACCTTTCAGATCTTCTGTTAAAGTGGAACTGATGTGGTTGGTCTTATATTGGGATCGTCCAAATTATTCCTAGTACTCTGGGTCTTATAATCTGAACTTCCTTGATGATAGGAACCTCGAGAAGCATCTAAGTACTATATGGTAGGCATGCTCAAGATTACAAATAGCTCATGCAAAGAGTTTTCTACGCAGGTCGTTACGAAGGCTATACCTAAACCTAGAGATGGTCATCATGGGAGACTCTTCGACACACTCACTGCAACGAGTCATATATTCATCAAACTTTTCAATGTACTCAACAGCAGAGCGAGTTTCTTGGGTAAATCTATTCCATTTGTGTAGTTGTTGATCCTGAAAAGTAAGTGGAAGGCACTTCTGGTTTAACTTGGCTTTCATTTCATCTCATGTCTGAAGGGGTCCTTCCCTCCACAAGGTCATTAACCTCTTGACGTTTGAACAATATTGTCTCGCTTATCCCACCAGCTTCATGGCAACATCGAACTCGTCGCTCTTGAGACATCTCATACCACTTGAAGTAGCGCTCTAGACTCATCACCCAATCAAGGTAATATTGGGGGTCCAAGCGCCGTCAAAGTTCAACACTTTCAATTTCATGTTTTATAGATAACGCTCATCGTCCTCGTATTGGTCATAGTTCCTATTGATTCTATCATCTCGACGTTGGTTGAGTTGACGATCTTATTATGATCTCAATCACGACGTTCACTCTCAATCCTATCAAAAGCTTGGCCTCTGATGTCTTCAAGGATAGCAAAGAGTTTAGGATCTAGGGACGTGTTAGACTTCTCTTGGTTTGAACACATTATTAGAACTCATAGTTTCACTGGTTTCGCCTAAATGGTACTCTCTACCACTACGAGTGAGTATGCACAAGTACTATTGTTATCTCTAAATGCTGATTTATTTTTTTATTTTTTTATAAATGCAATATATGTCTCTTATATGTGACTAATGAATTCTAATGCAATGTGCAGCATGCAGATAATGAACAGAATCAACAACATTCAATTTGATAATGCGTGCAATAAAGCAAAGGTGATTTGTCAGGAAGTTCAAAGGGATTAAAATAGGGACTTTGATGTGAAATATTGCAAATTGGACTTCAAAATATTGTAAAATATTAGTTGATGCAATTAGTTCGATATCCACTTCTATTTGATCGTCTCTAAATTAATATCAAGATTGTTGCATATAAGCTCAATCAAGCATATACACACTCACTTTATTTTGTGGATGACAAATAATCGATAAAAGTAAAGATGATAGGATTAAGTTGCTAACTCAAAAGCCCATCACTCTAGTTTTGATGATGATTAACTCATGTAGTTATAGTACTAATGATCTTGTGTTTAATTAGTCTCAGATATTTGATCAAGATCCTAGTTAGTGTATAGCTTCAACAACGGATTCAAAGTCAAGTTTTGGAGCTAGCACATATTTATTCATGAGCTTGCGCATCAAGATCGCATCAAGTACTCAAGAGGAGTCTAGCACATGGATCAAGGTTTGGACCAAGTCAAGAAAGAGAAGAAGATTTTTCAAGAGAAGAATTTCAGAAGACTTGTGTCGGGTTTTGTAAGTGTTAAGATTTTGTTTTAAATAAAATGTAAAGGATAGATTAGTTGGTAGATTGCTCAAGTTCATTCACACGCACAAAACTTGTATGTGTTTTTAAAAAATACCGTTTTAATTTTTAAGCTTCAAAATATACATGTATTTTATCAAAACTAATTTTAGAGCTTATTGTCAAAAACATAGATATTTCATCTTATATGTGTAGTGGATCATATCCATACATACTAAGCTTCTAAAGTGTTTAAAACATCTTTTTTTTCTATGAAAAAATTTTGGAAAAATCGTTTTTCAATTTGGAGAATGCTTTTGAAAAATACGGTTTTTGTTTAAGGCCAAAATTTTCATATAACAAAAATAGTTCAAAATGTTTGTAATATGCTTTGATTTTTAATCAGACATGTTTGTATATCAAAATATATCAATGAACTTATTTTTGTACAATTTATGAGAATTTATGGGATTTTATTAAAGATAAAAAGAGCAAGTTTTAATCCCTATATGTGACTGACCAGGTCTTCTGGCGGTCGACCGGGCCGGTCGACCTAGCCAGAAGTCGGTCGACCGGGCGGTCGACCGATGTGCACAAACATGCACAGCCAAGGGCCGGTCGACCGCCAGAGAGCTCTGCTCTCTGTAAATGGCCCTGGTCGACCGGACAGTCGACCATTAGGTCAAGGCCCAGTTTTCGGTTGACCGTCCGGTCGACCGCTTTTCCAACGATTGAAATCCGACCGTTGGCGGTCGAACGGGCAGTCGACCGACAGCAGTGTCAGCTGCTGATTTGGATCCCAACAGCAAGATTTTAGAGGCCTATAAATTGGGACTCCCTTGGACTGTTTTCGATAAGATTTGAAGTGGGTTTTCTAGCTAGTTTTTTTTTACCTTTCTAAGTGTTTATCTCTACTTATTTTTAGAGCTAAAACTTCCATATCAAAAGGAGAGTTTTCAAGAGTGCTTTGAAAAAGAGATTTCTTGAGTTTTTCCTCTATCATTCTATCTTGTTTTCTCACACATACTTGAGCTATTCATTGCTATATCAATCCTCTTGGGATCTTTGTTGTAAGAGTGTTGTTAGGTGATCAAAGTATTTAGATCACCAAGTGTTTCATCTTGTATTTGAGGAGGCGAACTTGCGGGTTCGTATTGTTTCGAGTTCTTGTGGGAGCTCAGTATAGAGGTGCAGCCTCGGCAAGTTAGTGCTTGCATGTGTTGTTCTTGCGGGAAAAAGGAAGGGACTAGTGAGTCCAAGGAGTTCTAGGGTGAACTCGTTATAGGTGTTGCGGCACCGAGTGATCCGATGGGATCGTTTTTAGTGAAAATCCTTCATAGTGTTGAAGGCGGGAACGTAAAGCAAGGGTGCTTGAACCTCGAAACAAATCTCCCGTGTTTACGATTGCTCGCTCTTTATCTCTCACTTGTCTTTATATCTTGCATGCTAACATTACTTATCTCTTTATATGCTTGTATATCTTGTGCTTAAATTGATATATGCTTGGGATTGTTTGCTCACACTTGTATTCAACCAAGAGAGCCATAGCGGCACCTCAACTCTTATTTAGAGGAATCTTGAGGAGATAGAATTCGGCTACACTCTTTGGTTATACCTTATGTGTTTTGCATAATAACTTTTAGTTTGCTAAAATAGTTTTTATTCCACATTAATTCATCATTAGATTAGCTTATCACCTATTCACCCCCCTCTAGGTGAACTTCAATTGGTATCGGAGCTTAGTGTTCTTGATTTGGTTCTAACAACTTAGAGTTAAAGATCCTCATTTTTAGCTAATCACAATATTTGTTTACACACATATGAATTTTATGACACCTCCCTTATTTGACATTCTTAAAATTCAAATTTGAAAAGTTAAGATGTCCATCTACCTCAAAGCCCTAGGTATTCATGTTTATCTTGCCACCATTAAAGATTCATATGTTTAAATGGCAAACATCTAGAGGCAATGCAAAAGCCCTTCATGCTTTAAGATCTACCCTAAATGATGAATATTTATCTAGGGTTGCTAATTTTGATTCGATTTTATAGTATGGAACACTATAGTTTCCCTTGGCGAACAAAAGCAATACTATGTGGGGAGCGACTCGGATGATGAAAGTAATGCTTCCAACATATGCTACAAGGTCCAAGGAGATCCCTTGAGGTAAACTTTGAATCTGAGCTAGAAGAGAATGTTGACATGCCATATGATGAGCTTGCTTTATTTTGTCAACAATTTCTTGAAAAATATGATTTGCTTAAAGGACCATAAAAGATTGAAGAATAAAAATGAGTCCATTTCAAAGGAAAGGATTCTTTTCAAAATAAATTTGAAAATATTTCAAAAGAAAATGAAGCTTTGAAAAAGGAGAATATTTCCTTGTTTTCTAAATTAAATGATATTTGTGAAGGAAATAATTCTTTGAAAAATAAAATCTCTTTAGTGGAAAAAGAAAAGAAAATTGCTTTGGAAGAAAACAACTCTTTAAAAAGAAAATATTTTTAAAAGAAAAATTATTTCAAAAGAAAAAGAAAATATTTCTAAAACGAAAAAGGTTGTTGACTCCAATTCTTGCCATGCTCTTCAAGCCACCATTGATAAAAATGAGATTCAATTTTTGAAAAATAGAATAAATTGTTTGAGCTCAACTTTGAGCAATTGTGCATTCAATCATTCTAGATTGGAAACCTTATTTCAAAAAACAAGCTCCACATGTTCATGCACATAACTCACGACATACATATGCACACTTTGCACATCATTATTACACTCATTCTCATGTGCATGTTAGAGTGTACAAATGTACACATTGCGGCCGCAAAAGCCATTTGACAAAGTTTTGTTTTGATAAGATAAATTCTTTAAATTTTTCAAATAAAATGTTTGGGTTCCTTATAATACTAACCCCCTGGACCCAAAGAAAATGGGAACCAAAATTTCCACCTCTTGTATTTGATGTAGGTGTGGGCTCTCACATGACGTAAGAGATATGGTGCCTTGGTGATGGATACATATGGAGCTTGATGGACATACTCTATTGATGCACTGCTATCAAGGAAGTTTGGTGAGAGGACCACCATGTTTTGGAGACTTAGAGAATAGTGCATTTGGTTTGGTAACTATCTCTAAACTCCCATTTAATTAACATGCTTTTACTTAGATAATGTTTTTAGCATGTTTTGATTTTGTGCTTCATATGGTGAATACTTGTTTAGATGAACTTTTCATTAAAACTTGTGTATATACTTATACAAGCAGTGAGTTGCATTTGATTATTATATGTTTGTACCTCCTTGCTCATTTGTACTCATTACGTGTACATGTATAACTTAGTTTTGATGATTCCCTCATTTACACTTGTTTTCCCTATTTTTGTATATGTTTTGCTTCATGTATATGTTATTCATGTCTAAAACTAATAAATATATATATACCCTTGAGTCACTTACTTTCATGCAAATTATATTATGGACTCTTTTGTGTTTAGGATATGTATGTATATTTTTAGTTTTGGATAAAACATACATATACCTTGAAGTTTGTTTTTCAAGGAAAAATAAATTTTTATGATTTTCATATTTGTTTGATAAAAAGAATTTCATATTTATTTTGAGCTTTATTGATTATTTTATGAATATGCTATTCACATAATTTTTGTACACTCACATTATTTTTGTTTACTCATGATTTTATTTCATGAGCACATTTTGAACTTTATATATTTTGAGTGTTAATTTTTGTGTACTTAGCAATGTTTCATGAGATACATATGATTTGATTTCATATTTGAAGGATCTTTAACTAGTTTTTCAAAATTACTTTAACTAGTTATTTATTCTTCATTGGTAGTGTTTTCAATCTACAATTAATTTCAAATCCTATTTTTGAAAACTTCTACCCTTCAAGGGCGGTTGGATGGGCGACCATGCCTTATATCCCTAAATGAATATCTTTTATCTTGTGCATGAATAAGGTGGATGGTTATGAGTTATACACATGAACTTCATGAAATTCTATTCTTTTACACTCATATTTGTTTCTATATATGTATGCTTCAAAATCTTAAATAATATCAATTTCAATTGGTATTTTCTTTTTCATTCATATATATATATGTGTGTGTGTGTGTGTGTGTGTGTGTGTGTGTGTGTGTGTGTGTGTGTGTGTGTATATATATATATATGTATATATATGTGTATATATATATATATATATGTATATATGTATATATGTGTATATATATGTGTATATATATATGTGTATATATATGTGTATATATATATATATATATATATATGTGCGTGCGTGTGTGTGTGTGTGTGTGTGTGTATATATATTTTGATTGTTTTTGATTTATATATCCTTACATGTTTAAAGCACAAACTATGTTTATGCTAAGCTTGACTAATTTTTAAATGTAAATTGGTATCTTAATGAGCTTATGTATTATTTTTAATTGGTATTTCAATTGATATCAAAATATACTTCATATTTTACCTTTTAATTGGTATCAATAACTTACAATGTTTCAATTTCAATTGGTATCAAAAATCTACTATTGGTATCTTGAAATTTTGTTTATTTACAAGTGGTACCAAATTTTGTTTTAAAAAATTTCAAAGTTTTGCTTCAAGTATTTTTAAAATTTCTTGATATGTATTGCATATATGCAAGGGGAGCTTAACATCTGTTCTATATATAGCTTCATGCTGAGTGTATCTTATATTGAGGAGCTTGACATCTCTTTTTTATGTGGTACACGTGTGTAGGGGGAGCTTAACATCTCCGCTTACACATTGTATATTATGCTTTATGTGAGTTAGGGTCTTGTCATCCCTTCTTCATGTAATGCATGTATGCAGGGGGAGCTAACTTCACGTCTCTCCTCTTCATAAATATATATATTATATATATATATATATATATATATATATATATATATATATATATATATATATATATATATTTTATTGTTTGATTTGTTTTCGCCCCTTTGTTGATGAATTGACAAAAAGAGGAGAAGAATTTTGAGAGTTTATATATGCATGTTTATTTTCTTTTTTATGCATATATGTTTTGGTTATGCAAAAAGGGGAAAAGAATTTGAGTTTATGCATGTTTATCTCCTTGTGTATGCATACATGTTTGTTTAATTCAAGGGCTTTCATTGTATATCTATTTGTTTGTTGCTATGTATGAGTTAAGAGGGAGCCTCCATGAAGCTTAACTTTAATCCATGCATATATAACTCCATGAGTTTTATCATCATCAAAAAGGGGGAGGTTCTTGGCCCAAAGACCCATCACTCTAGTTTTGATGATGATTAACTCATGTAGTTATAGTACTAATAATCTTGTGTTTAATTAGTCTCTGATATTTGATCAAGATCTTAGTTGGTGTTTAGCTTCAATAAAGGATTTAAAGTCAAGTTTTGGAGCTAGCACGTGTTGATTCAAAAGCTTGCGCATCAAGATCACATCAAGTACTCAAGAGGAGTCTAGCTCATCGATCAAGATTTGGACCAAGTCAAGAAAGAGAAGATTTTCAAGAGAAGAATTTCAGAAGACTTGTGTCCGGTTTTATAAGTATTAAGATTTTGTTTTAGATAAATATAAAGGATAGATTAGTTGGCGAATTGCTCAAGTTCATTTACACATACAAAACTTGTATGTGTTTTAGAAAATACCGTTTTGATTTTTAAGCTTCAAAATATACATGTGTTTTATCACAACTTATTTTAGAGCTTATTGTCAAAAATATAAATATTTCATCTTATATGTGTAGTAGATCATGTCCATACACACTAAGCTTCTAAAGTGTTTAAAATATCTTGTTTTTGTATTTAAAGAAGTTTTGGAAAAAACGTTTTTCAATTTGGAGAATATTTTTGAAAAATACGATTTTTGTTTAAGACCAAAATTTTCATATCACAAAAAAAGTTCAAAATGTTTGTAATATGTTTTGATTTTTAATCAAACATTTTGTGTATCAAAGTATATCAAATGAATTTATTTTATAAAATTTATGAGAATTTATGGGATTTTTTAAAGATAAAAAGACCAAGTTTTAATCCCTATATGTGGCTGACCAGGTCTTCTGGCGGTCGACCGGGACGATCGACCGAGCCAAAAGTCGGTCGACCGGGCGGTCGACCGATGTGCACAAACGTGCACAGCCAAGGGCCGGTCGACCGCACAGTTGACCGCTAGAAAGCTCTGTTCTCTGTAAATGGCCCCGGTCGACCGGGCTGTCGACCGTTAGGTCAAGGCCCAGCTTTTGGTCGACCGTCCGGTCGACCGCTTTTTCCAACGGTCAGAAATCTGACCGTTGACGGTCGACCAGTAGGTCGACTGATAGCAGTGTCTGCTGCTGGTTTGGACCCCAACGACTAGATTTTGGAGGCGAATAAATTGGAATTCCCTTGGACTGCTTGCGATAATATTTGAAGTGGGTGTTCAAGTTAGTTTTTCCTACCTTTCTAAGTATTTATCTCCACTTGTTTTAGACATTCTTAACATCCAAACTTAGAAAGTTAAGATATCCATGTACCTCAAAGCCCTAGGTATTCATATTTATTTAGTCACTATTAAAGACTCATATTGTTTAAATGACAAATATCTTGAGGCTAATGCAAAAGCCATCCATGCATTAAAGAGTACCCTTAATGATGATTACTTATGTAGGGTTGCTATCTTTGATTTGACTTTTGTAGTATGAAACACACTAGTCTCCCTTAGTGAACAAAAGCAATACTATGCGGGGAGCGACTCAGATGATGGAAGTGATACTTCCAACATATGCTACATGGTCCAAGGGGATTACCCCTTGAGATAAATTCCGAATCCGAGGTGAAAAAAGAAATTGACATGTCTTATAATGAGCTTACATCTTTTTATCAAAAACTTTTTGAAAAATTTGATTTGTTGAAGAAAGAAAAGGATTCTTTTAAAAATAAATTTGAATGTGTTTCTAAAGAAAATGAATTTTTGAAAAAGGAGAATATTTCCTTGTCCTCTAAATTAAATGACATTTGTGAAGGAAATAATTCTTTAAAAAATAAAATTATTTTCTAGATTGGAAATCTTGTTTCAAAAGAAACAAGCTCCACATATTCATGCACATAACCCACGGCATACATTTGCACACTATGCTCACTCACACCACTCATATGCATGTTAGAGTATACAAATGTACACATTGCGGCCGCAAAAGCCATTTAGCTAAGTTTTATTTTGATAAGATAAATAATATAAATCTTTCAAATAAAAATATTTGGGTTCCTCATAATACTAACCCCCGTGGACCCAAAAAGAAATGGGTATCAAAATCCCCACCTCTTATGTTTGATGTAGGTGCGGGCTCTCACATGACGTGAGAGGTATGGTTCCTTAGTGGTGAATGCACGTGAAGCTAAATGGACATACCCTATTGATGCATCACTATCAAGGTTGAATGGTGGGAGGACCTGTTGGAACTTGTTTTGATGAAGACTTTTGTGACGCATTTCATTTGGAGCTCTAGCATAAGACAAATCAAGAGTTCTACATGATCAAGATGTCCCAAAGAGAGTTGATATGATGTGGTTTGTAATTGTGAAATAGCATATCAAAAGCCTTGATGCACACACACATATCATATCCTATTAGTAGACTTGATTATCTATTAGTAGACTTGACCCTTGCTATTAGCAGAGTTGACCCTTCCTATTAGCAGACTAATAGGGTTATTAGTCGACTTATAAAAATGATTAGTCGACTAATACATGTTATTAGTCGACTTATAAGTTTCCCTAGTCGACTATCTTTTGTCCTGAAAGAAACCCAACTCTCTGTTTGTGCATTAGTCGACTTGACATTCAAACATAGTCGACTAATAGCATTTGTAGTCGACTAATCCCTTGCTCCTAGTCGACTAATAGCTGGTCCAGTCGCCTTGAAGTTAGTTGCAGTCGACTTGATTCAGTTAAACAGAAAACTGTCACTCGAACTTATCTTTACCTAGTCGACTAATACCCAAACCTAGTCGACTAATAGTAGGAAATTTGCCTTGTATAGTCGACTAACTCAAAAGGCAAGTCGACTATAGGCAGTTTCTGACTGTTGGACAGTTTCTGTTATCTGGTCTTTTGTGCAACGTTTTCCAACATTCCAATCATTTGAATTGCACCTATAACTACCCTAACTTACCCTAGTCTTCAGCTATATAAAGGGTGGTTAATCCAAAGGCCATACAAGCATCCTAATCTTCAGTTTTCTCAATCAAAATTCTGTCAAAACCTGAAAACTGATTCCAACTTCTGTTCTTCACCAAAAGTCATTTCCATTGTGAAGTTCTCTGAAGTTTCTCCTATACTAGACCTTGTCCACGTTCATACACAATACCAAGGCTTATAGGAAAGTTGTAATACTCAAAGCAAGCATTGTACACAGGTGGCTTCTTGGTGTAGAAGCAGTTGTACAAGGTGAAGTTTGTTCTCTTGGTGGAAGAGAAGGTGTTCTCTTGGTGGAAGAGAAGGTGTACACATTTGGCAAAGGGGATTTGTCAAGTGGTGTGCATGGTTGTGATTTTAGGTGTACAAAATAAAGGATAAAGGAAAATCTCAAGCGGGTGGCTTGAGGACTGGATGTAGGTCACGAGGACCGAACCAGGATAAATCTCTCGTGTTTGCGTCTGTCTAAACTGTTCTGAGATTTGATTTCCTTTACTGCAAGTTTATTTATTTGTTTAACTTAATTCTTCTTTGTTTAGTATTTGTGTTGACTTTGTAGTTTAGATCCATAAGTGCCAACAGAGAAAGTTCCGCATTTGGCATCATCTCGGGACCAACAATTGGTATCAGAGCGGGTTCAAGTCAACAACAAGATGGCAACGGAGTTTTCATCATCCCAATTCAAAGAAGGACATTCTACACAACGTCCACCGCTATTTGACGGATCCAACTACAACTATTGGAAGTGTAGAATGAAGATCTACTTGCAATCGCTCAACTACGAACTTTGGAACATCGTCGAAGCATCGTACACCAAACCAACAACCAACTACAGCGCTTGGAGTGATGATCAAAAGAAGAATGCGAACCTTGGCGCCAAAGCGATGAATGCCTTGTTCTGTGCATTAACCAAAGAAGAGTTCAACAGAGTGTCAACAGCCACTTCTGCACATCAAATATGGCATACTCTTCGGGTAACACACGAAGGCACAAATAAAGTTAAAGAATCTAAAATATCTGTTCTTGTCCACAGGTTTGAATTATTCAAAATGGAGGAGAATGAAACCATATCCGAAATGGTTACAAGATTCACCGACATTACCAATTCCTTGGAAAGGACTACACCCAAGTCGAAAAAGTTCGCAAGATCCTTCGTGCATCCCTTGGAAAGGACTACACCCAAGTCAAAAAAGTTCGCAAGATCCTTCGTGCACTCATACCAAAATGGGAGAACAAGACAACCGCAATTGAAGAGGCGAATGATCTCTCAACTATGACATTAGAAAACCTAATCGGTAATCTAATGGTATATGAAGTGCAATTGAAAGAAAGAAAGAAGGAGGAACGACAACACCACTCAAAGAAGAAAGAACTTGTCTTCCATGCATCCTCCGACATGGACGATTCCAATGACGATGAAGAGGAGATGGCAATGCTTTCAAAGAAATTCAGGCGATTCTTAAAGAAAGGTAAATTCAAATGCTTTAATTGCAATAAACCAGGTCATATGAAGATGGATTGCCCTTTGCTCAAAAATAAAGGCAAATACATGAGCAAAAAGTTTAGAAAGAAGAAAAACTATGAAGCCTCATGGGAGAACAGTGATTCCTCATCTTCTGACGAAGAAGAATCCACTGAACGTGTCAATCTATGTTACATGGCCATAGAAGATGAAGAGGTATCATTTACTGAACTTTCTGATGCATTTTATGAATTGTTTAATGATCTAAAGCATGAAAAACTGAAAAATAAAGTTTTATCAAAAGAAAATGAAAAACTTTTTAATGAAAATTCATGTTATGTTTTACAAGTATCTTCTATAAATTCTCAACAAGATGAGTTTGAAAAAGTCATATCATCTTTGAAAAATGATAATGAGAAGTTTATAAAAGAGAACATTTTTCTTAAAAAGGAACTGAGTCTTTGAATAAAAGGATTTCTATTTTAGATAAAGATATTTCAGTTTTCAAAAAGAAATATGAAGATATTTTGCAAAATGTGACTAAGTTCAATCAAGGAAAAGAAAAATTAAATGATTTGCTATCTTTTCAAAACTTGTCACATAATCATTATGGTATTGGATATATTGAAAATTCTTCATATTGTAATAATCCATATAGTTCTTTTGTAAAAAGAAAGTCTAAGAAAAATAAGTTTATATGGATTCCTAAGAATTTAAGTATTCATGATAAAAATACATATATTGCATCATACATTCATGATATATGTAATTCATGCAATTATGTGTATACTAATAGGTGGAAACCAAGTTCTAATTGGGTTTGGTCTCCTAAAGGTTAATTGTGTTTTTTATGTTTGGTACCATCTAACGTTTATCTTGCAGGTACCATATAAAAGTTGATAAGAACATATATATATATATATATATATATATATATATATATATATATATATATATATATATATATATATATACACACACACACACACACACACACACACACACTAATATATTTGTTACAGGGGGAGAACAAAGTCTTTCCATATTTGTTATAACCCAATTTCTGCAGGGGGGAGGAAATATAACATATTTTCTGCAGGGGGAGCACTTGTGCACACAAAGCGTCATCATCAAAAAGGGGAAGAATGTTGGAACTTGTTTTGATGAAGACTTTTGTGACGCATTTCATTTGGAGCTCTAGCATAAGACAAATCAAGAGTTCTACATAATCAAGATGTCCCAAAGAGAGTTGATATGATGTGGTTTGTAATTGTGAAATAGCATGTCAAAAGCCTTGATGCACACACACATATCATATCTATTAGTAGACTTGATCATCTATTAGTAGACTTGACCCTTACTATTAGCAGAGTTGACCCTTCCTATTAGCAGACTAATAGGGTTATTAATCGACTTATAAAAATGATTAGTCGACTAATACATGTTATTAGTCGACTTATAAGTTTCCCTAGTCGACTATCTTTTGTCCTGAAAGAAACTCAACTCTCTGTTTGTGCATTAGTCGACTTGACAGTCAAACATAGTCGACTAATAGCATTTGTAGTCGACTAATCCCTTGCTCCTAGTCGACTAATAGCTGGTCCAGTCGACTTGAAGTTAGTTGCAGTCGACTTGATTCAGTTAAACAGAAAACTGTCACTCGAACTTATCTTTACCTAGTCGACTAATACCCAAACCTAGTCGACTAATAGTAGGAAATTTGCCTTGTATAGTCGACTAACTCAAAAGGCAAGTCGACTATAGGCAGTTTCTGACTGTTGGATAGTTTCTGTTATCTGGTCTTTTGTGCAACGTTTTCCAACGTTCCAATCATTTGAATTGCACCTATAACTACCCAAACTTACCCTAGTCTTCAGCTATATAAAGGTGGTTAATCCAAAGGCCATACAAGCATCCTAATCTTCAGTTTTCTCAATCAAAATTCTGTCAAAACCTGAAAACTGATTCCAACTTCTGTTCTTCACCAAAAGTCATTTCCATTGTGAAGTTCTCTGAAGTTTCTCCTATACTAGACCTTGTCCACGTTCATACACAATACCAAGGCTTATAGGAAAGTTGTAATACTCAAAGCAAGCATTGTACACGGGTGGCTTCTTGGTGTAGAAGCAGTTGTACAAGGTGAAGTTTGTTCTCTTGGTGGAAGAGAAGGTGTTCTCTTGGTAGAAGAGAAGGTGTACA
The DNA here is from genome assembly GCA_038442645.1 of Agave tequilana. Classification (NCBI taxonomy): domain Eukaryota; kingdom Viridiplantae; phylum Streptophyta; class Magnoliopsida; order Asparagales; family Asparagaceae; genus Agave; species Agave tequilana. The sequence continues at coordinate 79,929 of JAVJIF010022611.1, forward strand.
CATTTGGCAAAGGGGATTTGTCAAGTGGTGTGCATGGTTGTGATTTTGGGTGTACAAAATCAAGGATAAAAGAAAATCTCAAGCGGGTGGCTTGGGGACTGGATGTAGGTCACGAGGACCGAACCAGGATAAATCTCTCGTGTTTGCGTTTATCTAAACTTTTCTGAGATTTGATTTCCTTTACTGCAAGTTTATTTATTTGTTTAACTTAATTCTTCTTTGTTTAGTATTTGTGTTGACTTTGTAGTTTAGATCCATAAGTGCCACAGAGAAAGTTCCGCATTTGGCATCATCTCGGGACCAACAGGACCACCATGGTTTCGAGACTTAGAGAATAGTGCATTTGGTTTGGTAACTATCTCTAAACTCCTATTTTAGTTTACATGCTTTTATATAAATGTTTTTAACATGTTTTGGTTTATACTTAATATGGTGATTACTTGTTTAGAGTAATTTTCATTAAAACTTGTGTATATACTTGTACAAGTAATGAGCTACACTTGATTATTATGTGTTTGCACTTTATTACTCATTTGTACTATCATTACATGTACATGTATAACCTAATTTTGATAATTCTTTCATTTATACTTGTTTTCCCTATTTTTGTACATGTTTTACTTCATGTATATGTTGTTTATGTCTAAAACTAATAAATACACATGTATACCCTTGAGTCACTTGCCTTTATGCAAATTCTAGTATGGACTCGTTTGTGTTTGGGATATGTATGTATATTTTTAATTTTAATAGAACATACATATACCTTAACGTTTATTTATTTTTATGATTTTCATATTTTTGATAAAAGAATTTCATGTTTATTTTAAGCTTTATTGATTATTTCATGAATATGCTATTCACATGATTCTTGTGCACTCACATTATTTTTACTTACTCATATACTTATTTTATGAGCACATTTTTGAGCCTTACAGATCTTGAGTGACAATTTTTGTGTATTTAGCATGCTTCATGGGATATATGATTTGTTTTCATGTTTAAAGGATGTTTAACTAGTTTTTCAAAACTTACTTTAAACTAATTATTTATTCTTCATTTAGTAGTGTATTCAATCTATAATTATTTTCAAATTTTATTTTTGAAAACTTCTACCCTTTAAGGGCGATTTGATGAGCGACCATGCCTTATATACCCTTATTGAATATCTTTTAAACATGTGCATAAAAAGGGTGGTAGTTATGAGTTATACACTTGATCTTCAAGGAATTTTATGTTTGTATACTCATATTTGTTTTCTTATATATGTATGCTTTAAACTTCAATTAGTATCAATTTCAATTGGTATTTCAATTTTCATACATACATATATATGTTTTGATTGTGCTTGTTTTACAAAATATTTACATTCTTAAAGCATATATGATAAGCTTGACTTTATTTCAAATGTTAATTGGTATCTATACAAGCTTATACATTGATTTCAATTGGTATTTCAATTGGTAATTATTTGATATCAAAATAACTTCATGTTTCACCTTCAATTGATATCAAAAATCTATTATTGGTATCTTAAAAAAAATTTTTTAGTGGTACCAATTTTTTTTGTCAACTACTATTTGATTTCATTGGCATCAAAATTTATTTTGTTGACTTAAGAAATTTCAAATTTTTGTTTTGAGTATTATAAAAAATTTTGTTTTAAAAATTTGTTTATCTATATTGCCTACATGCAAGGGGAGCTTAACATTTTTTCGATATATAGATTCATGTTGAGTGTATCTCACATTGAGGAGCTTGACCTCTCTTCGTTACGTGATACACGTGTGTAGTGGAGCTTGACATCTCCGCTTATACATTGTATATTATGCTTCATGTGGGTTAGGGTCTAGTCATCCCTTCTTCATATAATGCATGTATGCAGGGAGAGCTAACTTTGCGTCTCTCCTCTTTATGAATGTATATCGCATATACTTCTTTATTGTTTGATTGTCCTCACCTCTTTGTTGATGAATTGACAAAAAGGGAGAGAAGAATTTAGTGAGTTATATATGTATGTTTTTGTTTTGTTTATGCATATATAGTTTTATATGCATGTTTTTGTTTTGTTTATGCATATATGTTTTTGTTTAGTTTATGCATTTTATTGAATATCTTTATTGTTTATTGCTATGCATGAGTTAGGGGGGGCTTCTATGAAGCTTAACTTTAATCCATGCATATATAACTCCATGAGTTTTGTCATCATCAAAAAGGGGAGATTGTTGGCCCAAAGACTCATCACTCTAGTTTTGATGATGATTAACTCATGTTGTTATAGTACTAATGATTTTGTGTTTATTTAGTCTCAGATATTTGATCAAGATCTTAGTAGGTTTTAGCTTCAAAAAAAGATTCGAAGTCAAGTTTTGAAACTAGCACATGTTGATTCAAGAGCTCGCGCATCAAGATCGCATCAAATACTCAAGAGAAGTGTAGCTCATGGATTAAAGTTTGGACCAAGTCAAGAAAGAGAAGAAGATTTTCAAAAGAAGATTTTCGTGAAGACTTGTGTCGTGTTTGTAAGTGTTAAAATTTGTTTTTAGATAAAATGTAAAGAATAGATTTGTTGTGGATTGCTCAAGCTCATACACATACACACACAAGATTTATATGTATTTTTCTTAAAACAGTTTTAGTCTTAGAAAATACCGTTTTGGTTTTTGATCTTCAAAGTATATATCTTTATATTTCATGAATAGAGTACATCAAAATGAATTTATATAGTTTATATGTGTTTTGCATTTCATCCATACACATTGTTAATTCAAATGTTTAGAAAAACTTATTTGGTGTTTCTATATCATATATTTAAGTTTTATATTTATCAAAACTTATTTTAGAGCTTACTGTTAAAAACATAGATATTTCATCTTATATGCGTACTGGATCATATCCATACACACTAAACTTTAAAAGTGTTTAAAATTTCTGTTTTTATATTTGGAGAAGTTTTGGAAAAAATCGTTTTTCAATTTGGAGATTGATTTTGAAAAATACAGATTTTTATTTAAGGCAAAATTTCTATATTACAAAAATGGTTCAAAACGTTTGTAATATGTATTGATTTTTGATCAAACATGTTTGTACATCAACGTATTTCAATGAACTTATTTTTGTAGAATTTATAGGATTTTATGAGATTTTATTAATGTTAAATTAACCAAGTTTTAAGTCCCAGAATTTCAGCCAGACTATACTGGCGGTCGACCAGACGGTCGATTGGACCAGGGGGCGGTCGACCAGACCGGTCGACCGATGTGCACGAGACGTGAATAAGGACCCAGCCTACAAGCCCGGCCGACCGCATGGTCGACCGACTGTAAGCACCCAACTCTCGGGTGTTGCCGGTCGACCGGGCGGTCGACCGGGGGCACAACGGTCAGAAATATGACCATTAGCCGGTCGACCAGCCGGTCAACCGACAGCAGGATCTGCTGTTGACTTTGACCCCAACGGCTAGTTTTTGGGACTCTATAAATTGGGACTGTTTTGGGCTATTTTACATAAGATTTTAAGAGAGTTTTTGTGCCAGATTTTCCTGCCTCTCTAAATATTTTTCTCCACTTGTTTTAGAGCAAATACTTCCATATCAAAAGGAGAGTTTTCAAGAGTGATTTCAAAAAAGTTTTCTTGAGTTTTTTCTCCACTACTCTCTTATTTTCTCACACATACTTGAGCTATTCATTGCTATATCAATCCTCTAGGGATCTTTGTTGTGAGAGTGTTTTTAAGTGATCCAAGTGTAGAGATCACCAAGTGTTCATTCTTGTATTTGAGGAGGCGAACTTGCGGGTTCGTATTGTTTCGAGTTCTTGCGGGAGCTCGGTGTAGAGGTGCGGCCTCGGCAAGCTAGTGTGCTTGCGTGTGTTATTTTTACGAGAACAAGTGAGGGGACTAGTTGGTCCAAGAGTTCTAGTGTGAACTCGTTGTAGGTGTTGCGGCACCGAGTGATCCAGTGGGATCGTTTTTAGTGGAAATCCTTCATAGTGTTGAAGGCGAGACGTCGAGCAAGTGTGCTCGAACCTCGAAAAAAATCTCCCATGTTTGCGATTGCTCTCTCTATCTCTCACTTGTGTTTATTTATCTTGCATGCTTATATTGTTCATATCTCTTATATGCTTGATATATCTTGTGCTTAATTGTTATATGCTTCGGATTGTTTGCTCACACTTGTATTCAACCAAGAGAGTCATAGTGGCACCTCAACTCTTAATCTAGAGGAACCCTGAGGAGATAGTCCAGAGCCCTTCACCGAGAATTCGGCTACACTCATGTATTATACCTTATGTGTTTTGATTAATAGTTTTAATTTACATAATTAGTTTTTAATTCCACATCATTTATCAGTAGATTAGCTAGTACACCTATTCACCCCTATTTTCAAACGGGTGCGGTCGAGTTCCATTCCGGGTCGGATTCCAGAAACTCCATCTCAATTTAATAATAAGTGGATTCGACTCGAGTCTCCAAGTCTAGAACTGAACCCGAATTGAATTTATCTTTGACAGCAGCAACAAGACTACGTCGAGGCTAACGGCGACACAGGCAGTGCATCATCGAGGGCAGATGCTCAACAAAGTCAACTAGGTGATTGAGGATGAGGCGTCGTTGTCGAAGGTCGGCAAGGTTCAGGGAAGGTGGTGGATAACAAGATCTGAGTGATGTGTCTCATGACGTAGGAGATCTGGTGGTTGTTGGGCTCGACGAAGACTGGGAGGGTATTGTCAGTGTCGAGTTGATGTCGGAGTAGTGAGGATGAAGTGGGTTGCGACAACGAGGGAGACAGAAGGACGGGATGTCGACGATGAGGTTGGGTTAGGGCTCTGGGGTTACAATTGAGGGAGAAGAGAGAAACATGTGACGCAGTGAAGGGAAAGACCAAGAAGACTGCGCAACGGTGAACAACAGAGGAGAAGCAAAGGGGAGGAGCATAAAGCAAGGTTTTGGGAAGCGCGTAGGAGTCGGGTTGACTAAGGTGGCGGGAGAGAGAGAGAGAGAGAGAGAGAGAGAGAGAGAGAGAGAGAGTGTGTGTGTGTGTGTGTGTGTGTGTGTGTGTGTGTGAGAGAGAGAGAGAGAGGGGGGGGACAAGGTTTAAGGTTTGTTGAACTTAGGATTTTGTGGAAAGGGAAATTCTTGTGGATGATTATTTTTTTTTTAAGGATTTTATCCCTGATACCAATATGCTGGGGAACAAATACAAATTTGAAAATCTCTCATTAGGGTTTCTCACCCAAGCACACTGGCTACAAATTTTCAGAGCAAAATTTTAATTTATCCCAAAACTGAGAAAAATAATAAGCAGTATTGGCCTTAAATAAGCCTACATCAACAGAGAAGTCCCATCACAACCGATGTGGACTAAAAGAAAACTAAAATATCCAAAATACAATAAAGAGTAAAAATCGAAAACTAAGATAACTAGAACAACTACGCTCGAGTCCCCAAGCTCTAATCAAACCACAATGATAGGGTGTGACGACGTCTCTTGGTGTAGAACCGTCATCCTGAAGTGATTTCCCCATCACTCTGACATCTGGGTTGGCATGGAAGGCCCCCATAAAGAACTCATGTTGCTACTATTTACTATTCCAGATAATACTGAGTTATAAGCCCTCTTCGTAACAAAGATAATCAGTTCATAGTGCCAATGCAATGTATTTGCTCACTATTCTAAGTAACCAAATAATCCATTCTAAGGGATCATACAACGCATTTGAGCTCATTTTTAGAACGCTTGAGAAAAATGTCCCATAAGGAAAACTAAAGACTCTCTTAGTAACAAAGATCAATTCTTAGGGCAACGCAATGTATTGTCTCATCATCTCATTATTCTAAGCAACCACGATCATCCATTATGAGGGACCATTCAATGCAGTTGGCTAATTATTAGGTCACTTGAGACATGTGTTCTATAAGGAAAACTAAAGATTGTATCATTTTGCATTATAAATAATGTATAAATTCTACTTGTTTAATATCGACTCATGTACAGGAATACTAGTTTTAAGCAAGTGATCACAACAGCTGAAATTGACAGAGAACACATTACTCTAACAATCAACCTTCATCATAAGCTCATCATACAAAACTTGCAGTGCTGCACTTTCATACAGGAACCAATACGGTTCAATGGTAAAAAAGTGTAATATCATGTTTCCTATTGAGAGATATCATAAGCAAAGACATAAGCTGCAACAATCAGTGACAGAAACAAATCAAGAATGCAATGACTTACATGGAGATAATTCCAACATGGATGGATTGGACCCCCATCAGAAGACACTTTGCTCATCGTTTCCTCAAATCTGCAAGGTACAATCAGAGTGACTCTTGAAAGCAAAAGATGAAAATGAAAATTGGGATAAATACAAATAAAGAAAGTACATCTTGATTCTTCTAAAATATTCATTGGCCGGAATGAGAGATATTGAAGACCTAATATGCAATGAATCTCTTGTAGCAAAAGAAGACGGACAGTTGGACGGTAAATATTAGTTTTTGACTGACCAGTTAATGCCACCATTATCCGAATATTGGTTTTTTGGAGATGATATGAGACTTTCTAATGATCTATATCATGGAAAGTAGGTTTATAACTTCAACAAAGCAGTAAAAATCACAGCCTCTAAAGAATCCCGGATAGATGATAATTGGAAACAGACTGAAGTTCTAGGTCATCTGAAATTATGTCACTCCAATGGCCTAAAGTTATAACTTGTTACGACTTTGATAAGGTGATGATGAATTCATAACAAATTACTTATCTCTCATGTGTCAACCCTTCACAAAAGAGACATTCAATAAACTAAATTCTAACAGATAACTTTCCCTATATATCTTAAGCACAAGCACGAGGTTTATCAGGATACAATTAAATGATGATCAGTTGACCAAGAGATGCATTCTAATAAATCCTCTTGTATGTCACTTTCAGGAAACACGTAAGGTAATGATCATCCCTCTCTGATAAATCTTCCTTTGATCCTAAAATCATTTGTGAATTACAAGGATCAAGATAAGACATCCATTTACATGACATTTTATACAAAAATGAACACAATACAAGAGAGGAATTGATCTATATAACCAATGGCTTTTATTTTACGTAAAAGGGTAAAGTTTCTTATTAGTCCTAGGTTATTTAGCAAGGACACTTTGAGGATGAAACCTGTCCATGTTGAACACATGTAAGACGCGATATTTCTCATACACAATCTTTTAATTTTCTTGGATTTTTTTTAAAAACATGTCTCTGTTCACTTTGGACACATTTCTGATGCTTTTTGGAACATGTTATTTGATAGACATTGTGCATGCCACCATATAGTTTCATCTTTTATTTTACATGTTGAAAAATACCTTCGCAGAAATTAAGATACCAATAACATAAATAGAAATAAATTCCTAGGGCAAGGTACACAATTTTTTAACGGAAATTTACACCTATTAAGCTACTTTATATTTCGGTCAGGTCGACAACCATGTCTATTATTCACGATGATAAAAAAATCCGACAAGAATATTCTTGATGCATCGTGTTCTTCTGTAGGAATTTTACCTGGTACATGTTATGCCGTGTTTAGGTCAGTGCTTCTTAGATCATGGCATGCGTATGAATATTACCACATGAACAATAAGCAAATTAAATCATCATATTATATTTTGAAGTAAGCATGAAGGTGAATATGTAGATATGGATAAAGTTCCAGCAAGAATATTTTGGACTGCTAACCCATCCGTTCGAAGAGATAAATTTCCATCAGTATTTTCTTAATCTGTAAGACTCCAGCAGAATATACTGAGAAATAATAAAAATGATGAATAGTATGAGAAATTATGAGTTAGACTTGCTTACTCCAACCTTTCTCAAAACAGTTGAGGTTGAAAGGGCTAGCA
>JAVJIF010022612.1:0-120889 GCA_038442645.1 Agave tequilana
TAATGTTGAAAATCTGAAAGAATTTGAGGAGTATTTCTATATTAAGAAGATTTGGAAAATAAATTTAAAAATATAGAAGATTTGGAGACTACATGTGAGAATGACATTTTTTTTTTTTCCGAACTAAGTGTACCGTGTAGGCATCTCTTTCTAACTTGCATTGTTGGATGAGATTTTCTTCAATCTACTAACATAGACGAAAGGGAGTATTATACATATTAGTCATGTTATTTTGGCGATTCTCATAATTTAAATAATATATTACATAATAATTTATTCCAAAAAAAAAATATATGTACATTCTACTTTTTGTAGGATTTACGTTGAACTTCATTAGAATCCCACGGCTTCTCTTGACACATGTATTTCATTTGCGAGATGTATTTCATTATGCTTATGTTAGATTCCATGAGCTTTTTGGATCAAAAAAAAAAATAAAGGATGATACTTATTTACTTAGCGAGCATTAGATGAACTTAGGAACCCAAACGCGTCTTTGCTTGTATATGAACGACAAATATAATTAGCAGAAAAATATGATGATGTATATGGAGGAAAGGAGATTGAGGCAAGGGTAGAATTAGAATTTAGAACAATATATGTCTGTCCAAAAATGACATTTAATCGTGATTGAATTCCGATTTTATCTTAAAAAAAGTGGGAAGGAGGAAGGAAAAAAGCAAATATCTCAGGATAATATAAGATAAAGAGAACTAGACTAAAAATATAGTATTTTTTTCTTTTCTTCGCATTTTCTCTTTTATTTTAAGAACAATATCTTTCGTGTAAAAGGAGCGAGGAATGGACTAAGAGAAGTGTTGGACCAACAAGGGCAAGAGAGAAAATTTCTAATACAACTGACCGATAAAAGTCTCTTTGATATGAAATATGTTGTGCGCAGGGGGACAACAATCACTCTTGAGGAATTCACCAACTAGGCGGGGACTTGATACAGCCGGAGAAGTAACCAACACGACAAGAACAGAGAACAATAGAGAAAAGCAATCAACACAGTATTTAACGAGGTTCGGCAACGTGCCTACGTCCTCGGGGTAAGGGAGAGAGAGATTTTATTGATTCAACAATCAATTATAACTTATTTCTTCTTCAAGAAATTCCAAGGGAGATTTTCAAAGGGATTTTCAAGGATACAATACATGAGAGTTCTAACCCTTATTTATAACCACAGAGTCCCTGTATTTAAGAAAACTCAGATTGAATTCGATCCCAAGTAGAAAGGAAATCCGAATCTTGAAAAGCAGCAGAAAACGCGTCTGTCGGTCGACCGGCCGGTCGACCGAACCCATGCCACGGTCGATCGCGCCGGTCGACCGGGACCAACTGAGACTAAGGCCTTTCAGTCGGTCGACCGGGCCGGTCGACCGCTCTCTTCCTCGGTCGACCGGGCGGTTGACCGTGATGATCCTGTGCATGTTTGTGCACGCCGGTCGACCGGCCTCCTCCATCGGTCGATCGGGCGGTCGGTCGACCGGGGCACAATCTGGCCTGCTTCAATGTGCCGTCTTGCTCCTTTGTCTTTCAATCTCTGTGCTAACTTTCTCTATTCCTATCATCTCTCTCTCCCACAATTCTTTACGTTGTGAAGATTTTTCAAATCTGAGCTGATCTCTAAGGAACTCCAGTCTATCACTTGGCGAAATCGACACACGATCTCGGCTTGCGCGCTTCGGATGAAATCGACACACGATCTCGGTGAAATCGACACACGATCTCGGCTTGGAATTTGTAGCTCAGCTATCAACTGGGATGCACCACACATGTCTTTCCTACACTTCACCTTAGGAGAACTTCCATTCATGCCGATCACCGAAACGTGTCTCCTACTCCGCAACTACATGACTTCATGAAGAACTCATCATGAGTCAACACTGACTCTCCAATTGACTCTATCCAGTCTGCATGTCTTCAGCTGACGATCCAACCAAGTCTGAGTAGAGCACACCGAACACCATCATCGGCTTCAACAAACTGGATGCACACCCCTCTTATGCAAGCTTAACTGTCTTCTCACTAGAAGATTATCTGTTCATCGAGATCACGACACCCCACCTCTACGTGAAGTCTAACTAGCCACAACACTTCATCTCTACGTGAAGTCTCTCCACCTCTATGTAAAGTTCCAATTGGCCATACTCTTCACCTCTACGTGAAATTCCAATCAGCTTCTCGAGAACTAAATAGCTTCATATAGGTTGCATCACCAAAATATGAATGCGCCTTTACGGCTGCCTACGTACCTTGCCCAAAGGATCAAGCCAACCGTAGTTCATTTAAATGAGTTTCATCAAGCTCAAGCACTTGTACATAGATCTGCAGCAGCGAACCTATCTGGCTAAGTTATATGAACCTCCTCATGACCATCATGGAGAAACAACGGCCTTTAACTTTAGCTTGTTGCAACCACAAGCTTGAGATTCATGCTCTTTACCCATGAGCGTGGTTTTACCTTGGTTCCAATGGCTGCAAATAATTCAACATTCTTATCAATGTCTTCAACCTGATCAGCATCAACCCTGACTACATGATCTCCACCGGTGTCACATCCGGTGAAGTCTTCACTGATGCTGAACCAACTGGAGATGGTGGAGTAGCATCAACCTCCACCTGCTGCGACACTTCCTTGGTCTCCGTCCTCTCCACCTGCTGAGAGACGGTAGACTTCAACACTGAAGTCTCATCAAATGTGACATGCCTACTCAACACGATCTTTTTGTTTCGGGTCCCATAACCTGTAGCCTTTCATATTCCTTTTGACACCCAAAAACATAAACTTTTTTACCCGCGGATTCACTTTGTCATCTTTGGCATTAAAGTAGGTCGGACTTCCAAATTTTCACAGCAAATCATGATCTTAAGCAGTTTTTTCAGACCAAATTTCTAATAGAGTTTTACCTCCTATCACAATCAATCCATTTATGAGATGGCTAGTATACACAATCGTCTCAGCCCAAAACGATTTGTCTAATCTTGCATTAGACAAACCACTGAACCTTCTCCAGTAAGGAACGTTTAATTCCTTAGCCAACCCATTTATACCTTCTGTGAAGTGAATACCAATACCGGTGTTCTGGCCAAATCGTAGGAATTAGTTCATGTCTCTTCCAACATTATCAATATGTAGCTCCTTGATCTTCCTACCTATCTACTTCTCCATTCTTTCTTTCCACTTCACCACATATTTAGGACTTCACACCATTGTCTTAAGGGATATATCTAACAATGTCTAGATAAACTATCAATAAAAGAGACAAAATACCTATGACCTCCAAGCGATGCAGTCTTAGTAGGCCCCAAACGCTTACATGAACACAATCAAGAAGACTTCTGAGCAGTGAGTACTGGTGCTGAATTTCACCTTCTTCTTGTCCAGAACGCTGTGTTCACCTTTCAAATTGTAAGTAGCAACACCTTCCAATGATCCCTTCTTTGCAGGAGCTTGCAAAGACCTTTCATCTCCATGTCTGACCTTCATCTGCCAGACCTTCGTGCAACTATCATCTGAAGAACTAGAAGTCTCCACCTGACCTATAACCGTACTACCCTTCAAGTAGTAGAAATCTCCTAGGCGGACGTCCTTCATAACTACCATTGAGTCTTTGGTCATCTTGAGAACACCATCTCGTATAAATACCACAAGGCCCAATGCTTTCAAAGCACCAACAGAGATAAGATTCTTTTTGAGTTGAGGTATATACCTCACCTCCTTCAATTCTCGTACTATCCCATCTTTCATCTTGATACAGACCGTACCTATCCCTTCTATATTACACGGATGATCATCACCCATGACCGTGTGTAACATCCATCTGCCTTCTCAAAACTAGAAAATCAGGCCCTGTTCGAGCACACATGATAGGTGGCTCCGGTATCCAGACAGATCACTCAGCATTATCTGAGTAATCAACTGTAGGAGTAGTAACAGAGAGAGGATACCGATGAGTCTTCATCCGATCCATCCGCCTATGCGAGATTCGCCTCGGTGTTCGACTCCATCTTCTTACCTTTAGCCTTCGGGCAATCAACTTTCCAGTGCCCTATTTCCTTGCACAAGGCGCACTGATTCCTCTTCAGATCTCTGAAGCTTGATCTAAACTTTGATCTTCTCTGATCATCTCTTCCCTTCCTATTGGAACTTCTGCCTCTTACGTCAATGCCTCTGCTTTTGTGTTTCTCGAAGAAGACAGTTGGTTCTGTCTCCTTACTTCATAACTCACAAGAGCAGCAGACACCTCACTGTGGTTAAGGGATTTTCTTCCATGGATCAATGTAAGAGTAAAGTTCTCATACTCTTTCCTAAGAAGAGAATTCAATAGGATTACCGCCTTATCCTCTTCATTGGTCTCCACATTCACATTAATTAGATCTGTAAGAAGTTTTGTGTAGCGATTCAAGTGTTCATTGATGGAGCATCCTCTTTGCATCTGAAAACTATAAAGCTTACTCTTCAACTGCAGCCGCGATTCGACGCTTTTAGTCAGATACTTCTTCTCCAGGATCTCCCACAGCTGTCTCGCAGATGTCTCATATAACACATGATACTTGATGTCTTGTATCAGACAAGACCTGATCAAGCCATATGCCATACGGTTCATCTTGTCCCAATTTTCTTCCGTTTGTTAATGCACGCTTCTTCTCCAACCGTAGAGTGTCTTCGAGGTTTGATGCTGTCAGCACATCCATCATCTCACCTCCACATACCGAAGTTATTCGTGCCGTTGAACTTCACCACATTAATTCTCAGGGGATGTAGATTCATGGATATACCTTCTCCAGCCATCTTCTCAACTAATTCCTCAAAGCAATGTAGAAACAAACGGAGTTAGATAAAACAAACTGGATAAAGATAGGATCTTTACCTCCACGCGAAACCCTCGAAGAGTTTCCGAAGCAATCTACTCCTCCAAATTGATTCCTCAAGCAATCTACACGCTGATTTGAGATCGACACACGATTCCACAAACAGTCCCAACGCTGCTCTGAGATCGACACACGATCTCCGCCAAACAGCAACTGATGCCCTTGAATCAACACACAATCCCACGCTGAACCTGAGATGCTCTGATACCAATTGTTGTGCGCAGGGGACAACAACCACTCTTAAGGAATCCGCCAACCAGGCGGAGACTTGATGCAGCTAGAGAAGCAACCAACATGATAAGAACAGAGAACAATAGAGAAAAGCAATCAACACAGTATTTAACGAGGTTCGCAACGTGCCTACGTCCTCGGGGCAAGGGAGAGAGAGATTTTATTGATTCAACAATCAATTACAACTTATTCTTCTTCAAGGAATTTCCAAGGGAGATTTTCAAGGATACAATACATGAGGGTTTAGAGATACAATGATGAGGGTTCTAACCCTTATTTATAGCCACAGAGTCCCTGCATTTAAGAAAACTCAGATTGAATTTGATCCCAACTAGAAAAGAAAATCCCAATCCTAAAGGCAGCAGAAAACGTGTCTGTCAGTCAACCGGTCGGTCGACCGACCCATGCCATGGTCGGCTGCGCCGATCGACCGGGACCAACTGAGACTAAAACCCTTCAGTCGGTCGACCGGGGTGGTCGGCCGTGATGATCCTATGCACGTTTGTGCACGCCGGTCGACCGGCCTCCTCCACCGGTCGACCGGGCGGTCGACCAGGAGCACAATCTGGCCTGCTTCAATGTGCCGTCTTACTCCTTTGTCTTCCAATCTCTATGCTAACTTCCTCTACTCCTCTATCTCATCTCTCCTATAAAATATGCGTACATTAATGTGTTCCTTTCAAATCATCCAGATAGAAATTAACAACTATAATAAGATCGGTTTGGAAAATGAGAGATCTCAAGTTCAATATTGGATTACAGCCTTTGTTAGATTAAAATAAATAAATCAAATAGTAGTTAACAATTGTCTAGCAACTATTGTTGCAGATCACGCACAAAGACATTATAGAGTCTCCTAAACATGAGATAGCAAAAAATAATGATATCATGAATAGGTTATATTGGAGGAGCTTTTCGTTACACCATTGATATCAAATCTTAATTAGGAAAAAAATTCAGCTTCATAATTTTATTCGCTTCAGTAACCTCTTTTTGTAATGTAAGGATATGCACCGACGTGTCAAGCGTTGAAGCGCTAATTAACGACGAAAGACGAAAATATTCTAAGTAATCGCTTAAAAAAATGGACATCTTTGTAAATGCCTATTTCTGAAGACTGCGACTATGATTGCAGTCCCCACAAAATGATCACAGTATAGATGACTGTGACTGTGATCACAGTGCTCAAAAAAATGTCTTATTTTTTAGGACTGTGTCTATGATTGCAGTCCTCATAAAATGATCGCAGCCCTATTTCTGAGAATTGCGATCATGATCGCAGTCCTGATAAAATACATTATATATGAGGACCGCGACTATGATCGAAGTCTTCACAAAAATGTTATGTTTCTGAATTTTTATATGATTGCGATCATGATCACAGACCATCATGATTGCAGTATTGACAAAAATATTCTATATTTTAGTTTTTCTAAGAACTGCGAGATGACTGAATCCTCACAAAATGCCCTATTTTTGAGTTTTTGTGAGAACTGCGACCATAATCGCAATCCTCACAAAATGCCTTATTTCTGAGTCAGTCCTCACAGAACTCATCGTGAGCACGAATAAAAAGAGATCTGTAAAAAGGTCGATCCAAGAAACTCTACATCGGGTTAAAGTTGAGGGGACAGCAACGTCAAGTGCAATAAGGAAGGGTAAAATAGGAAATGAAATATATATAAATAAGCGGTGATTAGAAGAAATCAATTTATGCTGGCTTGAATGAGGCTATAGCAAATCAAATTATGACGCTGAGTTTTTTCTAATTATGAAGTAAAGTAGGTGGTTGTAGCGAAATATTCCTATATTGAAAATAATTTAATTTTATTATTAATCTTTTCAAAAAAAATCTAATTAAATCTATACATATATCCATATTTAGGCCATCCTACAAAATAGGGAAAATGATACCTTGCTTTTTCCTTCCTTGCCTTTTTTTTCTCCTTGTTTCACTCATCAAATTTAAGCGTATAGGTATATTAATCTTAGGTTTTAAATGAAAATCAAAATTGTCATCCCTGGTATTCATAGTCTACTATGAATTCGGTCGAGTGTTACATGTATCCATACTCACTATGAACTTGGTCTAGTGTGACATGTATTCACATCAGAGTATATACTTGATCCAGTGTGATGTCACATGTTTGATCTATTCATTAATCATAGTTTTGTTCTTTCTATCTTTTTTCTCATTTTCTTTTTTCTTGAGAACAATGTTCACGAGACTAAATCTGATGAAACAACTAATCGATTTAAAAAAATGATATTAGTAGTTTTTTTTTTATAAATTTTCCAATCAAATATATGCATACATTTGTATATATTCATGTTTAGTGGTTCCTACAAGACCTTGCTGTTTTCCTTGTCCACTATCTCAAAATATAATAATGTTAGGGTTTTAAATGAAAACCAAAATTATCATCTCTTGTATTCATAGCCAACTATGGACCGGGTCCAGTGTGACATGTATTCAGACTGGCTATGAACTAGCTCCAGTGTGACATGTATTCATTCATACCAGAAAACCTGCAAGAAAACCATGGCACAAAAAGACAAATAACACTTTTGCGAACATATACGTTGCATTGTTACATACAAGTATGCATGTGGGCATCGTCATCAATTCAGCATTAATTTGTTATAAAAGCAAATTAATAAACATATCCGAAATCTGTATTAAGTCGGCATTGAACCCCGATCCCGAGTCAAACTATTTACCTTACGTGCCACTCACACGTGCATCAAACTGCCCATTTGCTAGAGATCCCTTTCCTTCCTCTCACCTTCATTTTAAATACGTAAAACATTTCTAATATTTAACTTTCAGAGGGGGAATGTGCAAATCACAAATTATTTTTCTTTTCTTCTCTCAAAGAGAAAAGATACAGTATGAGAGTTGTCATGAACATAACTCAACCCTATATTTTAATATATTATTGACTCGATACTCAGTGGCACAAATTTAATATAGCAGAATGAGTATTGCAGACTTACCAAGAAAGCAATGCTGGGCATTTGAGTTAAGCAGTTGAACCGTGTAAAAGAGGAAGAATAGAGGAGAATTTTGGGTTGAATTCACATCTTAAGCGGTTTCATTGCTTGCTATAAAATAGGATTACATTAGATATGGTTACAACAAAATAGACTAGACTATCTGATCTCCATATGTGAATCACAACTGTTTGGATCACAACAAACTAGATTTTCCAATGAATAGTAGCTAATAAACCACATGGACCACATGCATTAGTTCTGCCAGGAATGCAATCGGATCGGATACGGGTCGAATATTATTTTTACCATATTCGTATCGGCTCCAACTTTCAGATACGATATAGATGCAGATATTGACGGATGTGAAAAACGTTATTTGTTTCCGTCAAAATCGGATATCGGACACATATCGGATATTAGCAAATCAGATATTAGTGAATCAGATACAGATACGAATAATATACAAACTATGATATTATTAATCGAATAATATATAAAATAATTATATATAAGATTAGAACAAAAAAGACAAGATCATCACCAAATAAAATTCGCATACCCATGTTTTTCAAGTATATGATGTGAATTACATATATTCAAATACATAATTCAAATAAAAATAGCTATGCTATATATGGGTGCAATCGGATCGGATGCAGATTGGATATTGCATTACCATCTCTGTCTCCTCACCCAGGATTCGGATACAGATATATATATGAATATTATCGAATGTAAAAAAATAATATTTGTATCCGCTTAAAATGCGAATTCGGAAGCGGATATAATCCGCATCCGATTGCACCCCAGTTCTACCTATTGTCCAGAGCCATAAAGCACGACCAAAGCCATAAAGCTCGACTTACCAAGCAACAAGATGCATGTCTTTCGTGTTGTTTCGGATGTTGATGCTACGAAGAGAGATGATCTCTTCCTCGGATACCGTCATCATTAAAGAATAAGTTTTTAATAGAATTAGGAAAACAAGGAGTTTAAATCTTACATTTTGTATAAGTCAGCGATTAGAAATAATAGTTATGCTGCATGACATAGCTTTTATGACTAAAAGAGTGATTTTATTCACTAATCAAAAAACAAAAACAAAAACTAATTTGCTGAAATTCACTTTTTTTCTCCATAAATAGCCAAAAAAACAGAAACTCGTATATTCTATTACATTTTCGTACACTATGTTCTAACCAATAGAAGAAAAAATACATCTATAGCAAATGATATTGTAACTCTATTTTCTGGTAACTGTGGTGGACGCATGATGTTTTTTCAATATGGGTATAAATGTAATAAGAATTTTAGTACGAATGTAAATCTAATATGACAAAAAAAGAAAAAAAAAGAAAAAATAATGTTACACCCACCTAGAGTTAAACCCATGACCCCTAATAACTTTGATTTATAAGTTACCACTTCAGGTATAACTCAAAAATGTCTTTATGCTAATAAAAATATTTAAAAAATAAGATATTATATAAAAGAAAATTATAAAACTGTATGTACTATTTCGTTAATTTATAAAATTCAGTGTGCGCATCCGCCACTGTATGCGAGCACGCCTATGTCTGGCGAGTAAAATGAGTTTTCCCCAAAAAAAGCAGGGATGTCGACGTGTCAGGGTGCGAAAGTAATTCAGTAAAATATTGAAGGGGCTAGACAGAACTTTCCCATCGTCAGTTTTATTTATTAACAACAAGGGAGAGGTAAGAAGCAGGAAGAAGAGTTCATTTCTCATTTTCCCTCCCTCCCTCTTTCCCCATCACTTGCCGTTCATTTCCAAGGGATGTAGGCGAGTGGAAACTGATACGCATATCCCGTGGGTGGATTCGAGCTGTATTGCTCCCCTCCTCTCTCTATATAAACCCCCCTCCTCCTCCCCCTCTCCTCAAACATAAATACTAGAATCAGTTTCAATCTCTCTCTCTCTCTCTCTCTCTCTCTCTTCTCTCTCTCTCTCAACTCTAAACATGAATTCAGCAGCCACATCCACCATTTCCATGCTCCTCTCCCCTCCCTCCTCCTCTTCATCTTCCTCCCTTCCTCTGCCTCCTCCGCACTCTCTCGTCAAGAAGAATACCCTCTTCTTCAAAATCCCCGAAGCCGCCCTTGCCTCCGGGCTCGATGGGCTACCCGTACATCGGCGAGACCTTCCAGCTCTACTCTAACAACCCCAACACCTTCTTCGCGAGAGAAGAAGAAGAAGTACGGCCCAATCTTCAAGACCCACATTCTCGGCTGTCCCTGCGTCATGGTCTCCAGCCCGGAGGCCGCCAAGTTCGTGCTGGTGACCAAAGCCCACCTCTTCAAGCCCACTTTCCCCGCCAGCAAGGAGCGGATGCTGGGCGGCAGGCCATTTTCTTCCAGCAGGGGAGTACCACGCCCGCCTCCGCAAGCTCGTGCTCCGGGCATTCATGCCCGACGCCACTCGCGGCAGCGTCCCGGGCATCGAGGAGGTCGCGCTCCGGGCCCTCGACTCCTGGGACGGCAATCTGATCAACACCTTCCAAGAAATGAAGACGGTGAGCTTCTTCTACCTGCAGCATGCTCTGTTTCTTTATTCGGAAAGTCGTTAGAAAGTCAAGTCCTAATTTATGACTGTTTTCTGATTGCAGTACGCATTTAATGTGGCGCTCCACTCAATTTTCGGCGAGGACGAGATCTCCTCCATCGACGAGCTGAAGAAATGCTACTACACATTAGAGAAGGGCTACAACTCGATGCCCGTCAACATCCCTGGGACCCTGTTCCACAAATCGATGAAGGCGAGGCAGCAGCTGGGCCACATCGTTGCCAGCATTATCTCTTCGAGGAGGCAGAGGAATGTGGAAGGAAAAGACCTCCTGGGCTCATTCATGGAGTCGAAAGAGGCCCTCACCGACGACCAGATCGCCGATAACATCATCGGTGTCATCTTCGCCGCCCGCGACACCACCGCCAGTGTCTTAACCTGGATTGTCAAGTATCTGGGTGAGAACCCAGCATCCTCAAGGCTGTCATAGTAAGTTGTTACTAAACCTGTAAATTTCTGTAAACAACATATTTCTCTTGTTTTGTCCTCCAACTCTGACAGTCAAAAAAATCTTCATTCTGTAGGAGGAGCAGGAGGAGATCATCAAGGCCAAAGAGATGAATGGGGAGGAGAAGACCCTCACTTGGGCTGACACAAAGAGGATGCCCTTCACATCAAGGGTGATTCAAGAGACCATGAGAGTTGCTTCAATTCTATCTTTTACCTTCAGAGAGGCAGTGGAGGATGTGGAGTATGGAGGTAATTATTTAAAGTTTTAATCTTTTTTTATGTTTTAGTTAGGAATTAATTTGATTAAAAAAAGGGTTTTCTTGAGTGACTAAAAGAGTGTGTGATATTTGTACTGCAGGGTACCTCATACCAAAGGGATGGAAAGTCCTGCCCCTGTTCAGAAACATTCACCACAGTGCAGACAACTTCCCTGAGCCTGAAAAGTTTGATCCCTCCAGATTTGAGGTAAGAAATTATTACCTTTTTCTTTTCTTCAGGGATGGATGTGGCTATGAGAGGGGAATCTCTCATGATCAATCACAGTCTCTGCGGGCAAAATCACCTAATCTCTTTCATGCTGCAGGTTGCTCCCAAGCCAAACACTTTCATGCCCTTTGGCAATGGGACCCACGCATGCCCTGGAAATGAGCTGGCAAAGCTGGAGATTCTTGTCCTCCTCCATCACCTCACTACAAAGTACAGGTAATCACAAGCTCATACATTAATCCCGCTCCCATTCTGATCACAAGAGTCCTTGTCACTATCCATCACCTCCTTCCCATTATTAGCAAAACTCCCCACCTTGTGGCCTGCCCCTGATGATGAATCTTTCTCTCTTTCTCTCTCTCAGGTGGTCTCTGTCCGGATCCGAGACCGGAATTCAATTTGGACCCTTCGCGCTGCCGCTGAATGGGCTGCCCGCCAGATTCACTCGCAAGACCGCTAAATAAATCCTAACATGCCGCCCAAATTCGCCTTGTGCCACACACTGACAGGGCTTTTGCAATCACAAGGGATTGCAATGGCTCAACTGGACCATAAATGTCACAGGGAGGCATCATCATAATACAGATACTAATAGCAAGTAGTAAGCTTATTGATGACGGGGGAAGGAAAGCAAAGGCCCCTTCTCTCAGGGAGTAAAAAAAAAAAAAAAAAAAGAAAATCAAGTTGTACAGCCATTTTCCACGTAGTATAGCAATCAAGGGAGGAACTCCAAGAATAACAGCATACCGACATAATTGTTTATTTCTTTTCTTTTCTGTTTTCCCTTTTTTTTCAGTTTATTATTATTATTATTATTTTTTTTTTGCAAGAAAAAGAATTGAGAGAGAGAGAAGTCATAAGGAGAGGTTGGTAGGATTTCAGTTTGGTAAAGTCTGAGCTGAAACAATGTCAGGTTCTGGGTCTTGCCTTAACCCAAATGCGAAAACGCAATATTGTTATTCGTCAAGTATCAATATTACAGGAATAACATATATGACATTTCAGTGAAATTTCTTTTCGCGAAACATTCGAAGCTCTCGCAATTTTGACCTCTTCGCTCCCGGAATCAATAACATCATCATCGAATTCGAATGATAAGTACTAAAAGTAAACTTCTTGATATTGTTTAAAAGACTGTGTCAACTAGTATATGGGCAATTATC
The DNA here is from genome assembly GCA_038442645.1 of Agave tequilana. Taxonomy (NCBI): domain Eukaryota; kingdom Viridiplantae; phylum Streptophyta; class Magnoliopsida; order Asparagales; family Asparagaceae; genus Agave; species Agave tequilana. The sequence continues at coordinate 12,787 of JAVJIF010022612.1, forward strand.
TGAAAAAAACTAGTATATGGGGTTTGGACCACATCATGCACACTTCTGTAAACATAACTTGTGGGATTAACCATCAATTTAAGTTGAGGTAATCTAGGATTGCAGGTCAACTAATATAAATTTTTTTTATATTATTGGGAATTATCAGCCAATAAGTGCAAGCTGACCCAGAAATAAATATGTTGACAGGTTGCCTGCCGGATCAAATCTTTTCTCTACAAGAATTGCCGGCTAAAATTGACTATAGTAATTTTGTTTAGTTCAAAGTTGGAGAGATATGACCTGTGATTTGTTACTTCTAGCTAACAACCATAATAATTTTTACCACATTTAAAACGAGCTGACACCAATGCAAATTGTATTTGAGGGAGGGCCTGTTCAATAAGCTGAGTAGAATCAGTTGAATCCAGACCAGGTCAGGTTCAGATCATATACATCACATTTTACTGAAGGACCTTCCTAATTGTTCTGTGAGATTAAGAAACTGTGTCAAAAGACTGAACTGTTCAATTATATCGGATTGCGCTGACACTAGGCCTACGGTTGCAAGTTAATTACCAGGTCAAAAGAACTAGGGGGCAAACAAATCCTGAAATCTAAAAGTTGAGATCTACCCAGAAGTCAAAAGTTCAAACTATATATACATATTGAGAACCAGATTCGAAGTTTTCGTTGGCAGATGTGAGGCTCTTCACAACCCTAAAAGGAAGATCTCTATGTAATCTATTACTAATTTATTCATTGAGGAAAACTTAAAGTTGACCACACCTTGCTAATAAATCTCCATGGAGACTGTGAGGAAGTTTCTAAGTAACAGAGTACTGATAGAAGAGAATTGATGACCAGACAACTGGTATCTGATACTCTTAAGTAAAAGAATCTCCAGTGTACATATATCCTAAAATCCAGCTGCCTATTGCAGTGCCAAGAGAATCAATCTTATAGTAGCCAAATTGACACTCTGCTGCATGTTGACATTGTTCAACTGAGTTTGTTATCAATAACTTGATGCTTCTTTGAACTCAAAATGATACAAATAATTTCAGTGAATGCACTATTTGCATTTGAGCTAGAAACTGTGAAATTGGATATGACGTGTATACATGTTATTTCAAATATTCTGAATTTCTCAAGAAATAGTCTCTCAGATATTGTTGTGGCGTGTACTTCATGATTCAATGACTTGAATCCATCTACGCCCAATTTGATTTATTTTATCAGGAATTAAATATAGTCCATGACTCACATGTAGCTAGCTACTCGTGATTCATGCAATCGATTAACTTCTAGTAGTAGTTTTTAACATTAATGGCATTAACAATCACCGTCTTTCCTACCTAGGACCGGCTTTATGAACCCCTACTTCAAGTATCGATAAGCATAGATCTCACTTCATCATCGACTAATGTCAACTTTGAGTTCTCTGAGAAATAAATGTCTTCAAATGAATCAAAATCGATACTTGCTACCTTTTATCCAGAACTGATTTACTATTCTGTGAGACATCATCCTTTCATTTAGAGCCTCTAATTCCTGATCCTAGCTGACAATCTAAAGCAATAAGATGAGATATTGGCATCATACAAACTGTGACAGTCTTATATCATGCACAAAACAGACCGTTGCCGACTGTGATGTACTCTAACCCTTATCCTAATGAACCAGTCAATCTTAAACTCTCTTTTAATCAAGTACTGATGTTATACAAAATTCTTTACAGATTTTGTAAGAACAAAATGACATGATTACTTGATTGCATCAGAACTGCTTCATTATCATAATACCGGCCATGTCCTGGCAAGAGATGATATGTGTTGCTGTATTAGTATGAGCCATCACGCCGCTGGCGGTCCGTTCAAATAAAAATCTCACCTTGTACTTTCAGCTAATGACAATGTACCACATGTCGATTGAAGCATAAGTTATTCTACTACTGGCCGGTGCCAAATCATTGCTTCGCGTTGTTATTTGCCTCTTCCTCACTTCCAAGCCAAAAAAGAGAACTTGACAGCCTGCCAAGTGTTTGAGAGAGAGAGAGAGAGCGAGAGAGAGAGAGAGAGAGCATCAAAGGAGCTTCTTCTTTGTTGACCAGAAATCATAACAGATACATTCCAATAGTAAGCAGCAAAGAAGTGTTCTGTTGGGAATTGGGTCGAACAAATACTCCCACATCGGCTAGACGTAGAAATGATCTTGGGTATATAAGAATTGAGCAACTTCACTTAGAAGGTTAGTTTTTTGAGATGGTATCCTAAGTCCTATTGGAAAGAGAGATTATTGCAGAGGAATTTGACAATGGATTGCCAAGGGTCGTCGAGATGATCGCCAAGGAAGTCGACGATAAAGGCGAAAGAGAACAGCAGTAGGAAATAGCAGCAGCAGCAGAAAAAAGGCTAGTCGGTCGACCGGGCCGGTCGACCGTAGTCCCTGACTGTAAGTGCCTAACTCTCTGTTGGGCACCCGGTCGGCCGCCCGGTCGACCGGTATAACCTGACTGTAAGTGCCTAACTCTCTGTTGGGCACCCGGTCGGCCGCCCGGTCGACTGGTGGAAGAGGTCGGTCGACCGCCCGGTCGACCGACAGTCGGGTTCGGGTGAAAATCTGCTGTTTTGGAAATCTGTGTATTTAAGGCTGTTGTTTAATTCTAGGGTTTGTACCTACGAAAAAAGGGATTTTGCTGGAGCTCTCTTACATTCAAAGAGGCTGTTAGCAATTATAATCATCTTCCTGATAATTAATCTTTCCATTGGATTGCCCGAGGACGTAGGCATTCAGGCCGAACCTCGTTAAAGTTGTTGTTTGCGTTTTGTGCTTTCTTCTGGTGATTATTTGTGCTATTTTAGTTTATTCTCTGTGCTTGGAGATTTGTGAGATCCTCAGTTGGTTTTTGTCACCGGGGCACAACAAGTGGTATCAGAGCTTCCAGGTTTCGCTTGGGATTTCTAGAGATTCGGAGAGTTCTAGATCTGATTCGGTGGAGATCGTGTGTCGATCTCATATCAGAGGTATTGGTGTTCGTGGGATCGTGTGTCGATCTCAGGAGAACACAAGGAGGGCTCGTGGAATCTGTGGTGAAGTAGATCCGGAGAGAAACTCGATTTAGGGTTTCAAGGGAAAGGTAAAAATCCAATTTTTATCTGAAGTATAGATCTATTTCCAGTTGGTTATTCTTCCGCATAGATAGAGGATCAGAAATCTCAATGGCAGAAGAAATTGTTTCGGCGAAGACAATGAATTTTCACCCAAGGATTGAAGTTGTCAAGTTCAACGATACAAATAACTTTGGGATGTGGAGATGTGAGGTTATGGATGCACTGAATGCATCGAACCTAGAGGACACTCTCCTATTGGAGAAGAAGAAGAGCACGACCACTGATGAAGAGTGGGCAAAGATGAACAGGTCGGCATGTGGATTGATACCTTCATATTTGTCGCAAGACATAAAATACCTTGCACAATATGAGACGTCGGCGAAGAAACTGTGAAAACCCTTGCTAAGAAATACCTGACTAAGAGTGTTGAGTCCAGGTTGCAGCTTAAGAGTAGGTTGTACAATTTTCAAATGAAGAAGGGGAGCACAGTAAATGAACATGTCAACAGATATACTAAGCTTCTTACAGACTTGCTAAACATGGATGTCACGATAGAAGAGAAAGATAAGGCGATCATCTTTCTGAACTCACTCCCGGTGGAGGAGTATGAGACATTCACTCTGACCTTCATCAATGGAAGACAGACCTTGGATTATGATGAAGTGTCGTCTGCACTGACTAGCTATGAGACGAGGAAGAAGGAGAGACATCCTTCTATGTCAAGCTCATCGGCAGGGGCACTGGAAGTAAGAGGCAGGGGTTCATCGCGGAAGGGCAAGGAGTTAGAGGAAGATCGAAGTCCAGGCCGGGCTTCAGGGATCTCAAGAAAAATCAGTGCGCTTTCTGCAGAGGATTGGGCACTGGAAGGTGGACTGTCCGAAGTTTAAAGGAAAGAAGAAAGAATCAAAATCTGAAGCAAATCTCACAAAAGTGGTTAACACTGCAAGCAGCAAATCACAGGCAGATGGATCGGATTCGGATTTTTTGGTGTTCTCGTTTTCAGTTACTACGCCCATCATAGGCTACTCGGGTGAAAACGAGTGGATCTTGGATACAGGTGCAACATATCATGTATGCCCAAATCGAGACTGGTTTACCAGTTTTGAGAAGCTGGAGGGGTGTTCGGTCGTCATGGGCGATGATCATCCGTGCGTCATGAGGGTGATGACACTATTCCAATCAGAATGTTTGATGGGATGGTGAGGGAGCTGAAAGAAGTGAGGTATGTACCTCAGTTGAAGAGGAACTTGATTTCTGGAGGAGCTTTGGAATCATTGGGCCTTGGAGTGTCTATTAAGGAGGGAGTTCTTAAAATGACAAAGGGTTCGATGGTGGTGTTGAAGGCTGATCGCCGGAACAACTTGTACTACTTGAAGGGTAGTAGGTGATAGGGCAGGTGGCAGCTTCTACCAGTCAAAAGGAAGATTCAACCCGGTTGTGGCACATGAGGCTGGGACATGCAGGGGAGAAATCATTGCAAGCTCTTGTGAGGAAAGGGTTACTGAAGGGTGCCGAGACCTGCAAGTTGGATTTCTGTGAGCATTGCATCATCGGCAAGAAGACCAAGGTGAAGTTTGGCACAGCTTCACACTGCACAGAGGGTATTCTTGACTATGTTCACACGGATGTATGGGGACCTACCAAGACTGCATCGATTGGAGGTAACCACTATTTTGTGTCGTTCATTGATGACTTTTCTAGGCGCTGTTGGGTGTACACTATGCGACACAAAGATGAAGTCCTAGAACTGTTTGTGAAGTGGAAGGCTAATCTGGAGAGAAGCACGGGAAGGAAGGTTAAGGTCCTCCGTTCTGACAATGGAGGAGAGTACAAATCGGATCCTTTCCTACAGCTATGCCTTGATGAGGGCATAGAGAGACACTTCACGGTACGAGAGACTCCGCAACAAAATGGGGTGGCTGAGAGGATGAACAGGACTTTGCTAGAGAAGGTCCGGTGTATGTTATCCAATGCAGGACTGTCAAAGAAGTTTTGGGCTGAAGCTTTGGCGTATGCATGCCACCTCGTCAATAGGTTGCCATCGTCTGCAATAGGGGGGGAAGACTCCACTTGAAGCTTGGTCAGGAAAAACTGTTGGTGACTATGATTTGCTACGGGTCTTCGGATGTCCAGCCTACTACCATGTCAGAGAAGACAAGTTGGACCCAAGGGCAAAGAAGGGAGTGTTCGTTGGCTTCAAGCGAGGAACCAAGGGTTTAAGATTTGGGACCAAAAGGACAACAAGTTCATACTCAGCAGGGATGTCACGTTCGATGAGGCTTCTTTGATGAAGCCTACAGTCTCTCAGCAGGTGGAGACTAGCAAGACCAAGGAGCTATTGCAGCAGGTGGAGATTGATGCAGATCCACCATCTCTAGAGGATTCAGTATCAGTTCGGATTATTCCTGAGGTGACACAGGGGCGTAATCGAGCAGTTGAAGAAGATGCTGAAGATATTGAAGAGGGTCAAGAGCAGGTCATGGGTACTGTTCCAGATCCTACTGCAGTTGAAAGACCACGAAGGAACACTAGGAGACCAGGTTGGCTCACCACTGATATGGTCGTCGCGTATGCACTTTCAGTCGTCGAGGAGGCTATTCCATCTACCTTCAGAGAAGCTGAGATCAGTTCGGAAGTAAGGATGTGGAAAGTGGCCATGAAGGAAGAGATGCGATCTCTCTATAAGAACGACACATGGGAACTTACCAAGTTGCCCAAGGGGAAGAAGGCCATAGGGTGCAAGTGGGTATATGCTAAGAAGTAAGGATCTCATCAAGAAGATGCAGTGCGCTACAAGGCAAGGTTGGTGGCTAAAGGCTACGCTCAGAGGGAAGGAATTGACTATAACGAGGTATTCTCCCCTGTAGTTAAACACTCGTCAATTCGTATTCTATTGGCCTTGGTTGCGCAGAATGAGTTGGACCTTGACCAACTTGATGTGAAGACCACCTTTCTCCACGGCGATCTTGAGGAGGAGATCTATATGACACAGCCCACAGGTTACAAAACTGCAGGGAAGGAAGAGTTAGTATGCAAGCTAAAGAAGTCGCTGTACGGATTGAAGCAGTCTCCTAGACAGTGGTACAAGCGATTTGATAGCTTTATCAGGAAGAAGAAGTACACACGTAGCCATTATGATCCATGTGTGTACTACAACAGGCTACCATCAGGTGAATATATCTATCTACTTCTTTATGTAGATGATATGTTGATTGCTTCGAGGTCGAGATCTGCTATTGATTCTCTAAAGAAAGTTCTATCGTCAGAGTTTGAGATGAAGGACCTGGGCGAAGTTAGGAAAGTATTGGGCATGGAGATCACTAGAGACAGGAGAGCTGGCAAGGTGAGTTTAACTCAGAAAGGCTATTTGGAGAAGGTACTGTAGAGGTTTAATATCAGTAAGGATACCAAGTCTGTTAGTACACCTATGGCGCCTCACTTTAAATTGTCTGCAAAGATGTCTCCAAGGAGTGTGTTCAAGAGCGTGAGTATATGTCTCACGTTCCATATGCCAGTGCGGTGGGTTGCTTGATGTACGCTATGGTGTGTACGAGACCAGATCTATCACAGGCCGTCTCCATGGTGAGTCGATATATGCATGATCCGAGACAGGGTCATTGGGAAGCTGTGAAATGGATCTTGAGATACATCAAGGGAACCATTGATGTAGGTCAAGTGTTTAAGAAGGACAACACTGAAAAGTAAGAATGCATAGGGTATGTGGATTCAGACTATGCAGGGGACCTTGACAAGCGCCGGTCGACGACGGGATATGTCTTCACATTCTCACAGGCACCGGTGAGTTGGCGTTCCACACTGCAGTCTACTGTCGCGTTATCGACCACAGAGGCTGAGTACATGGCTATGACAGAGGCCATGAAGGAGGCAATCTGGCTTCAGGGGTTGCTTGATGACTTGGGCGTGGAACAAGATCTGCTGAAGATTAACTGTGACAGCATGAGCGCCATCTACTTGGCGAGGAACTAGGTCTATCATGCGAGGACGAAGCATATTGACGTCAGGTACCATTTCGTTCGAGAGATTCTGGAGGAAGGTGACATCGACTTGTTGAAGATTCACACTTCGGATAATCCGGCCGACATGCTTACGAAGGTGGCGTCGGGAGTGAAGTTTGCACACTGCAAAGCTTTGCCCCATGTCCTTCAGGTGGTTTGAGCTTGCTGAAGCTCATTTAGGTGAACTACGGACGGCTTGATCCCTTGGGCAGGGGTATGTAGGCAACCAGAATGGTGCAGCCGCTCTCGAGTCGGTGTTCGGCTCAGATTTGGAGAATCTTCACCGAGGTGGAGAATTGTTGGAAAGAGAGATTATTGCAGAGGAATTTGACAATGGATTGCCAAGGGTCGTCGAGATGATCGCCAAGGAAAGTCGACGATAAAGGCGAAAGAGAACAGCAGCAGGAAATAGTAGCAGCAGCAGAAAACAACAGGCTAGTCGGTCGACCGGGCCGGTCGACCGACATGCACAGCGTGCACAGGATCAGAAGGCGGTCGACCGACCGGTCGACCGCAGTCCCTGACTGTAAGTGCCTAACTCTCTGTTGGGCACCCGGTCGGCCGCCCGGTCGACCGGTATAACCTGACTGTAAGTGCCTAACTCTCTGTTGGGCACCGGTCGGCCGCCCGGTCGACTGGTGGAAGAGGTGTGGTCGTCCGCCCGGTCGATCGACAGTCGGGTTCGGGTGAAAATCTGCTGTTTCGAAAATCTGTGTATTTAAGGCTGTTGTTTAATTCTAGGGTTTGTACCTGCGAAAAAAGGGATTTTGCTGGAGCTCTCTTGCATTCAAAGAGGTGTTAGCAATTGTAATCATCTTCCTGGTAATTAATCTTTCCATTGGATTGCCCCAAGGACGTAGGCATTCAGGCCGAACCTCGTTAAAGTTGTTGTTTGCGTTTTGTGCTTTCTTCTGGTGATTATTTGTGCTATTTTGGTTTATTCTCTGTGCTTGGAGATTTGTGAGATTCTCAGTTGGTTGTTGTCACCGGGGCACAACAAGTCCTTCAAGTGGCATCAGAGCCATGCCCCGAACTTGGCGCAAAGGAGGTTAATCACCTCAATGGCGCAAAAAGGCCTAAAGCTTGTTGTTGATATTTGGGTCGAACAAATATTCCCACATCGGCTAGACATAGGTCTATATAAAGATTTGGACAACTTCTATGCTAGATTTTTGAGATGGCGCCCTAAGTCCTTCAAGTGGTAACAGAGACAGGCTCCGAACTTAGTCGTGCGTGTGGGTGATGTTTGACGATGTAGATTCCCCAATGGCGCAAAAGGAGGCTGATCACCCCAATGGCGCGTCGGGGGGCGCGGGGGGGGCGGGGAGGGGGGGCATATTCGACGATGTAGATTCCCTAATGATGCAAAGGAGGCTGATCACCCCAATGGCGCAAAAAAGGCCTAAAGCGCAAAAGGAGGCTGATCACCCCAATGGCGCATTCGGAGGGCATATTCGACGATGTAGATTCCTCAATGACGCAAAGAAGGCTGATCACTCTAATGGCGCAAAAAAGGAATAAAGCTTGTTGTTGGTCGAACAAATAGTCCCACATCGTCTAGACGTACGGATGGTCTTGGGTATATAAGGATTTCGGCAACTTAGAAGGTCTCACATCGGCTAGATGTAGGGATGGTCTTGAGTATATAAGGATTTGGGAAACTTAGTCGTGTGTGTGGGTGATATTCGATGATGTAGATTCCCCAATGGCGTAAAAGGAGGCTGATCAGCCCAATGATGCATTCGGGGCATTGTCGACGATGTAGATTCTCCAATGGCGCCTAAAGCTTGTTGTTGGGATTTGGGTCGAACAAATAGTCCCACATCGGCTAGACGTTTGGGTAACTTCTAGGTAATATTTGGGTAACTTCACCCAGAAGGCTAGTCTTTTGGGACGATCCTTTTTAGGAAATGCCAAAGTATAATGGAGAGCTGACCTCGCGACAGCATGAAACTCCATATTTTGATCAAAAGAACGCGTAAAAGATTTGGTGTCATGGATGGAAACAGGAAGTGAAGATGAAGGATATTTTGATAAGCACATAATTTTGAACCAGTGGAAATTGCATGAAGAGTGTGGTGACTGAACGAACCAAAGGACTGCTTGTTTCCCCGCAAAAGGCTGCAAAATCGCAAGACGTAAAACCTTTTCCATTTTCCGCTGTTTGTTTCGCTGCAAAACAACTTACAAAATACAACTCTCATTTCCTATTTACAGTTGCTATAGTTAAATTTGTGGTCATGTAAATCTTACTTTTACACTCACATTTTCCCACTTGCAATTGTTACAGTTAATTTTGTGGTCATGTAAATTCCACTTGTAATACACTTGTAGTCTCAAAGCAGTTACTTGATAATCAATATATAATTTAATATTATTAAATATTTAATATTTTAATAGTGTTTATTTCTTATCTAATTATTTTATATTTGTATTTTTAGTTTTTATTATTTTTAATATTGTTTTAATATTTAATTATTTTAATTTAATATTTTTATTTAATATTGTTATTTAATACTTTATTATTTTATTAATATTTACACCCATTTTCTTAATATTTTATTTAGATTTAATATTTTATTAATATAACAATAATATGCTTTACTATAAAATTATTATATATTTAATTTATTTATTTCTTAATATAAATAATTACTTTATTAATATTATAATATACTTTAAAATTATATTAAAATTTTTATTATGTTAATATTTTAATACTATTTTATTATTAAATTTATAATTATATTTTACTTTGTTTATTTTATATTTTTATAATATTACAATATTATTATAATAAAATTTAATATTATAATAATCTTAAGTATTTTATAATACTATAATATTATAACTATATTTTATTATTTTTCTTAAGATTTTTTTTCATATTTATGTTTTATTAGTATCCTTAAAATTTTATTAATGTTCTTTATATTTTTTTAAAATTTTATAATTATTTATTTAGTTAATATTTTAGTAATTTTTTACTAATTTTACTAATATTTTATTAATATTATTGTTATAATTAAAATATTAATATTTTATCTCAAATTTATTAGTACAATTTAATTTTCAATAGTATATTTAATTTAATAGTATTTATAATATTTAAATCACTGCTACAAGTTAATTTTGTGGCCAACTTTTTTACTTACACTTTTAAGTTATCAACCAAACACCGTAAAACACATATACTTTCTCATTCACACTTTCACTTTACCAACCAAACACCGTAAAACACAATATACTTTTCCATTTATGATTTCACTTTACCAACAAACACTGTAAAACACAATATATTTTCTCTGCTACATTTCACTTTTTCTATTTTCATTTTACGACTTACGACTTGCGACATTTTGCGGCGAAACAAACAGGCCCAAATTTAAGTGCGCTAGTCATAACGATGTTTTGCAACACAGTAGCTATGGCTGCGAGAATCAAAACCTTATCTCTTAAGTTGACACACTCTATGACCCACAATTTCAAGAGGAGAAGACCTCACTAAAGAACAAACACGCACACACAATTTCTTGAATGCAGGGGAAGAGGAATATTTGTGAGCAAGGATAATGAATTGTATAAATAGATTGATATGGACGTGGCAATCATGAACCACTGTTTAATTAGCAACCCTACTAACTTAACTGAAACCAAGGTTTCGCGCATTTTTAGAGGCTTAACACCCAAAGAATGGAACAAAGTAGCTAGCTTTTTGCGCAGACGAGAGATCTCATAAACATGAGAAATGTGAGGCCTAGAGGACTAATCGAGGAGTCAAGAAAGAAGATATCTATGTATACATCGTGTATAAACTGCTCCTCTTCGCCGCCTCACATTTTGCACACCTCAATGTCTTCAGCTCGGGAGAAATGAAAAGTGGAATGTAGAAGTGAAAAATGTGAAAATTGTAGTGAGAAATTGAAATTTGTGAAAATAAAATTTTCGGTATTTGATTGCAATGTGGAAGTGTAAGCGAAAAAGTATATTTTATTTTCCGGTATTTGGTTAGTAAAAATAAATTTTCCCACTTCTCATTTTCCTCCCACTTCTATGAATCCAAATACGCCCTACAACAAAACAAGACGACGGAGAAACAAAATTGTGAAGCATGAAACATGTAGAAGGCGTCATCAAGAATAAACAAGAAGACATGCCAGCATATAATTCTTTCGTCTCTTTTATTTTCTTTTTCTTTTTTTGTGGGGGATAAGTGAGAATTTTTCCAAGTTTTCACATTAGGCTTGGGCTTGGGCCGCAACATTCCTTGTTTACGAATCTCGGCCTTTTAAGAATCTTGCTCGGCCCTTTAATTTATTCGGTTCAAAGCCCATATGGTTCTTTACCAAAAGAAAAGATAAAATTCTCTTTTCTGCATTCCATCAGCAAAATCGGACGCAAGGAACCATCTCCTTCATAACCCCACTCCAAGGGCATAATCTCTCTCATCAGGAAACTTTCGATTTTGGGAAATTTCGGAGCTCATTATTCTTTTTTCTTGTTTTTTCCCTTAATTATTGTGAAGCTCATGTTCTTGCAAATTGCAAATAGCAGCTCATTTAGATAGTGATCAGCTGCATTCTTAATGTTTCACTCAGCGCATTAGGTGTTCGACGAATTGCCCAAATGGGCATGTCTTTGACACCTTGCGTCTGTCTACTACACATCACTCATTGTTAGCTTGGCTTTACTTTCAGTTGAACTAAACTCCAAGACAGTGATAAAAAGAACTTCAACCATTGAGCTTTAAGAGTTGAAATAGGGAAGAAGGGAGTATAAAAAGGAAAGATGCAAGATTTAGAGTGGTGTAGAGAGCGTCATGGCAGTCTTCCATAATTAAGAACGTGTCCATGCATTGCTCGTGTTGGAGGTAGAATGCAAAGGAGAGTCCAAGTAGACTTAGTCATGAGAGTAGAAAGAAAATGGAGTAATTGATGTGGCAATTGGCATAAAGGACAACCGAGTGAAAGTGTGGGAAAAAAAATTCTCTCTTTAAAGTTAATTCTTTGTAGCTAGAAAAAAAAATGGAATTGTCGATGAAGTCCTTATTTTGAAGAAGCTCATTATTGGCAATACCGAAATAGGTTCTAAGCAAAAAAATGGTTAGTACTGATAACAAGGATTGCATGATAACTGTCATCATCTTTAAGGTGAATGTCTGTTTCGGGTTTTTCCTTCTCTTTTAAAGAAAAGCAGGTTCAAGGGCTTAAAAAAATCAATGAAACAATCTCATATTTATAGGAAACAAAAACTCAGAGTTTGGGTCAAAACAAGAATCAGAATTCAACTTGAAACAGTATTAGAATTCATGTTGGATATGCACGGATACCGCTAGATTGCTGGTGTTGTCGACAGGGCTATCAACAGGCATGTCGAGAGTGTTGTCCCGAAAGTTGGTTTGTCTCAAATTTTCAATACCTTCTCCAGAACTGCGAAAGCTTCTTCAAAGTTTTAAAAGCCCTGTGCATTTCTTTGCATATTCTGGCTATTGAATCTGTTGGAATTTTCTCCACCTTGTTGCATAGTATTTTTCAATGAATGTGAGGCACCCAAAATACTAATAATCTCCATCTTGACCTACATTTCATGAGTCCTTTATAGAAATTGGCCTTTACGCTATCAAAAAAGCTTTTCCTCCTTTTGTGACTTCACGCGGCTCCCTCCAAGAGCTCATTCTCCACCTTATCTTAGGAGAACCTTGATGAAGTTCAGAGATATTCTGAACTTCTCCACCGGGATGGTCTATGTTATCATGACCGATGGATTTTGCTTTGTACTGATTTTGATCAAATCAATAAACTTTTTCACTGCAAACCACTGACGTATTTTGTGATGTCTCACATCGATGTGCTTTGTCTGCTTGTGATACATGTGATCCTTAGCGAGATGTATCACACTCTGATAGTCACAATAGATTTGAACTGAATCATGTATAATTCCAAATGTACCGATCAATCTTCTCAACCATAAAGCTTTTTAGATGCCTCAACTATAGCCATGTACTCCCTCTCTGTTGTTGAAAGTGTCACTGTGTCTTGCAACTCTGCCTTCCAACTAATAACACTCTCAGCTACTGTGAATACATAACCCATCGTAAATCTTCACTAATCAAGATCTTCTGCATAATCTTCATCAACATATCCTTGTAGTATCTTAGACTTTCCTATTTTCAATCTCTGAACTACCAAGCCTAATCTCGCAGTCTCTCGTAAATATCATAGAATCCACTTCACTGTTTTTTCAATATTGCTTGACTGGATTCGACATGAACCGACTTACCATATTAATTGTATAGGCAAAGTCAGGCCTAATGTAGGCCACAACATATATCAGTGATCTCACCTCACTAACATATGATACTCAAGACATCTCATCCTTCTCTTCTTGTGAGTTTGGATACGACTGAAGGATAACCTGAAGTGACCTGTAAAAGAGTAATGACCAGTCTTTCTTCAGTTATATTGATCCTTTTCAACATCTTGATAACATAATTCTCTTAGGACAGCCAGAGTCTGCCTGTACTCCTGTTTCGACTGATTTTTATACCTAAGATCTTCTTGACTTATCTAAAATCTTTCATGTCGAACTCCTTCTCTGAGCTTTAAACTTATGAATATGTGTCTTATTTCTCGTAGCAATAAGCATATCATCCACATATAGCAGCAAATATGTGAGATCATCATTGCACTACTTGAAATAAACACAACTGTCATACTCAGATCAGGTGTAGTCGATCTTGATCATGAATGAGTCGAACCGCTTGTACCACTGCCTGAAAGACTGCTTCATCCCATAAAGGGACTTCGTGAGAAGACACACCATGTTTTCTTGACCTTCCTGAACGAACTCTTCAGCTTACTTCATGTATATCTTCTCCTCTAGCTCACCATGCAGAATACCGTTTTCACATCCAGCTGTTCCAACTCGAGATCACCTTGAGCCACGATTGCCAACAACAATCGAATTGATGTATGTTGGTTACATGTGAGAAGATCTCATTGTAGTTAATACCCTCCTTCTTAGAAAACCCTTTGGCTACTAGCCTTACCTTGTATTGCTCATTGTCCTTCTTTCATAAGACCCATTTACAATCTATCGCTTTAGAACTCTTTGGTAGATTTACCAAATCTCATGTTTGATTCCTCTTCAAAAATTTCATCTCCTGTTTCATGGCTATGGCCACTTTGCACTGTCATTTGCCTCGATTGCCTCCTTATAAATGTTAGGATCTTCGGCTTCTGTTATTAATGTAAAAGAGACTTAGTCCTCTTCCCAGCCATATCTGATTATGGTAGTGAAACTCTGTCTGACTGTCTGAACAGTCTAGTTTGTACTTATTGCTCCTAAATAGCTTCCTGATTGTTTTCATCTAAAACTGAAGAGTTTTCATTTGACCCGATAGCTTGATGGAGTCATCTGAAAACTCAAACTCCTCTCTCTGAGAATCTGCTGAACTGTCTGAAGCTCTATCTTGCGCCTTGTCCTTCATCTTTGACTTTGCTTGCAATATTGGATCTTCATCAAAGACAATATCTCTACTAACAAAGACACTCTTCTTCTCTGGATCCGAAAGCCTTGAATCCTTGGTTCTCTTAGTAAAATCGATGAAGTAACACTTCTTTGGCTTGGACTCCATCTTGTTCCTCTTTTGACTATTAACCAAACTGTATACCGGGTAACCAAATATCCATAAGATTGAAAAGTCAATTGACTCTCCTCGCCATATCTCTTCTGAGATCTGAAGATTAAGAACTATAGATGGTGATATGTTAACTAAATAACTCACACCTCTACCCAAAAACCTTCTGACATATCAGCCTGTAATCTCATACTGCGAGCACGCTCTGTAAGTATCCGATTCAAGCTATCTGCTGCTCCATTTTGTTTTAGCCACCCTGAAATACTCAGCTAGTTCTCAATACCTTCACTAACTAAGTACTCCTTGAATTCTGTGAATGCATACTCACCCCTATTGTCTGACCTCAAGAACTTCACCATTTGCCCTTTATGTTTCTCCCTCATGGCTTTTCACTCCTTGAACTTCTAAAATACCTCTAATTTTTGCTTCCAGAAATACACCTATACTTTCTGAGAGAAATCATTTATAAAAGTAATATAATAACATGCACCCCCAATGGATGTAACCGTCGAATGTCTCCACACATCTGTGTGTATAAGATCTAACAAGCCCTTAGTCTTATGCACTGTGGTAGTAAAAACACTCTCGACTGTCTACCAATAATGCAAAATTTATATAGGTTAAGTTTGCAATATTTAATACCTAGCAGAACTCTTTTACTATGTAGGGCTTGAAGACCTCGCTCACTCATGTGTCCAAGACGCATGTGCCAAAGTCTTGTAGTGTCCTTCTCTGTTGCTACTGAAGCATCACCAAGTACCATGCTTCTGATCACCTTGTAAAAGTTCATCGTACGCTCTGCTTTGAGGACTGTCATTGAGCCCTCAGTGATCTTTAGAGCTCCATCTATGCCTGAGTACTTACATTCCTATGCTTTCAAGGCTCCCAACGAGAGAAGGCTTTTCCTCAGTCTGAAACTTGTCTCACGTCCTTAAATGTTCGTACATGTCCGTCAAACATATTCATATGGATACTGCCTATTCCAGCTGTCTTGCTTGCAACTTCGTTCCCCGTTAGAATTGTACCTCCTTCAAAAGGCTCATATGTGCTAAACCACTCATTCTTTGGGTATATGTCGTATGTCCACCCCGAGTCAAGTAACCAAGCATCTGAAAACCTCCCTTTGCCTCCACTCGGATTCACTGATAGAGCATCACATGGTTCTTCAACTACTTCCTCGGCGATGCCAGCTTGCTTCGATTGTTTTCCACTGGTACTAGCTCCATCAGCTCTTGGACCACCCTTCTTCTTTGGCATCTCCTTGTACTTGAAGCAATTCTTCTTCATGTGCCATGGTTGTTTGCAATAGTAGTAATCATTGTTTCATTAGAAGTTTTTGTGCCCTTCTTGGTGCTCTACTCTGTGATCTCCCCCTCTGCTTCTTAACTACCAATCCTAAGATCTCCTCTCTGCAATCTGTTTTTTTCATTAGCTCGTTATTTGGAGAATCTGTCTGACATCTTTCAACTATAAAGTCTTTTTTTCATACATGATAGTAGTCATCAAGTGATCATAACTCTGAGGAAAAGAAGATAACAGCCAAAAGAACTTTATCTTTCTTTTCTACTTTCATCTCCAGTGCTAACAGGTCGATCAAAATCTGATTGAACGTATTAAGATGCTACAGAATTGGTATCCCTTTCTTCATTCGAAGACTATACAATTGATTTTTCAAGAAGAGCTTGTTGGATAAACTCTTCATCATGTAGAACTCTCCAGTTTACAGCATACACCCGCAGTTGTTTCATTACATTGTAAAGAACTCCATCTGATAGGCATAGTATATTAGTAGTCTTGGTTCGAACATCGAGATCCATCCACTCGTCAACCTCCATCTTGGACAGCTTCTTCTCAGCACCAAACAGGGGCCTTGTGAGTGCCTTCCTTCACGAGCAACGTCGTTACTCGTATTTTTCACAACATGAAGTTATTCTTCTCATCAAATTTCTCCACCTCAAACTTCATTGTGGTCATCTTGCTAGCCCTAGGTCTGATACCAATTGTTATGATAAACACTACCAAACAATAAGAGTAGCAGTGGAAACACCGAGTGATTTACCGTAGCAAGCAATATAACTTGATGCCCACAAAAGCAAGAATAAAAATCAAGAACACAATATTTTATGGGAGGAGGGGGGAAATTCTTATTAACTTGAGAAGAGAAAAATAGAGTTTATAAAGATTTCACATAAGGATATCTCAACTCTCAATACAAGGGTGAATACAAGGTTCAAGGGCTTAAAAAACCAATGAAACAATCTCATATTTACTAGAAACCAAATATCTAGAGTTAGGATCAAAATCGGAATCAGAATTCAACTTAAAACAGAATTCGGGTCGGATGCGCAGGGTACGCCCAGATTGTCGCTATTGTTGACAGGCCTGTTGACAGCGTTACCCCAGAAGTTGGTCTTTCTCAAATTTTTGACAGCTTCTTCAGAGTTGTCGAAAGCTTCTTTCAGCTTACGAAAACTTCTTCAAGCTTTTAAAAGCCTTGTGCATTTATGTGCACGTTGTGCCTGCTGAATCTGTTGGAATCTCTTCACCTTATCGCATAGTCTTCTCCAATGAATGTGAGGCACCTAAACTACCAACATGTTGCACAAACAGATAGAAGGAAAATAGAAGTAACATGGATGACTAAGTATATTGGTGAGCATGTCAACACATAAGCATGTCATCCTGCGACTCAATTCGTTCTCTACTTTTGCTGATCAGAATGAAGAAGGCCAAACTAATCATGATTCTCGTAGCAACCTTACGTCGGGTTGAATGCAATAACTATCATACAGTTCACAATATCTATTATCCAAGCTTGGGTCAAACCCAACGCTCTTCGACTCTTGATACTTTCAGCATTTGACAATTCAACATGAGGGTATTAACACCCCAAACTAGGGTACTAACACCCCAAACTCCTTGGTGCCCTCTCAGACCCTCCTTCGTCTTGAGGAGATAACATTCTCAAACTTCTTTGCACCCCTCCATCACAAGGGTGTTATGATGCCCTAAGAACCTTGAAGGTAATGACATTCTAAGATTTTGGTGGACTTTGACCCTCTCGAATTGACCATATTAGTAACCTCAAATATTTTCCCACTGGCAACTCATTATGAGAGTACTAATAGCCTCAAATTTCTAGTAGCTTGAAGCACTATTAACTCTTCCTGCCTCAAATCGTATGCTACTTTCAGGACCTTTATACACTCTAATCCTCTGACACCTACATCTAAATCTTAAAGGTACCTAGACCTTCAAACGCTTTCTTCCCATTGCACATATAGCTCATACTGAACTCACGAACAAACTCAGTTATTTTGTCGTCTCCTACATCCAAGGCCCAATATAAGTTTATCTACACCTTCAACCCCTGTTTCGCTTCTTCTTGTGTTACTTACATGATAACATCTCATATGTATTCTAACTCATGAACTTAATGTTTAACATGTCAATGAAGTTAACAAAAGGTGTCAGTATAAAGCATTGCGAGAAGCTGATGCAAGGGCCAGAGTGTAAAAAATGTTGTGAAAGACAAGTTCAATTAGTAAGTGCGATAAGGGAGTTAATATAAACTACTCTACCAATCCTGTCATGTTGCCAAAGCATTATCTCCTTACCTCACCTAAATTATCACTATCCCTCTTATTTTGGGGAGATCAGAGAGAGAGGAGATAAAAAAGGGTGATTATCAAAAATTCATACTATCATGACAATCATCAAATTAAACTATAGTTTTTTCAGAGCTCTCTTTCATCCAACAAGGTAGGGCTCCGAACTCACGGTTTGGAAATTCTAGATGACTCCTTTTTTAGTTCTCTTTGCTTTTACTTGAGTCGGGATTTCAGATTTTGTCCATGATTAATCAAAAGTCTCTGTAAAATATCTATTATTCTTTATTTTAGTGCCTTTACCTTCTCTTGAGGGAAAAAATGGTGGTACATTTTCATTGGGAGCAATTAAAAGGTTAATGGTCCTAAATTATCTTAAAAAGTCTGCAGTTCATAATAATTGTGATGAATATTTTATATCCTTTTTATACTTATTTTTTTCATATTTAATTCTGCATGAGTAATTCTGTTTGTGACTTTTTGCAGATACGAAGTCAAGAGAGTTTTTGAAGAAAATACCGAAAAGCAATTAAAGAGAAGAGTTGCAATAAGGAATCTACTGATATATAAAAACCCCAGAATGAAATCAGAGAGTGCAGTTGCAATATCCCGTACATAATAATATTGTATTAATACTTTAAGTATCTATTTGGACTTATTTAACATCATTAATATTGGTTAGTTTTTGTGTGTGTGTATTGAGTAGCCCATTTTCCTCTCCCTTCCTCATTTTCGTTCCTTCTTATTTTCACTGAGTCCAAGCTCATTTCCATTCTATTTCTGTTTTCATTTTGCCCAAGCCCAAGCATCTGACCCACAACTCATTATCATATCCCAAAATGAGTTAGCCCTAGACCCAAACCTGTTAAACCACCAACCCAAGACCCATTATACTGAACCCTAACTAAATTCCTATATAATCTCAACCTAACCCTAATCTTCATCATTGTCTCCATCTTATCTCCTCACCTTGCCGCCATTCCTATTCTCCCCTTTGTTCTCAGATCCACGACAATGACCGGTTCTACGACAATCCCTCCACCCGGAGCACCTCTCTCTTGTTGGCCGTGAACAGCCGACGGTGCAACCCCAGAACACCGCCCTCCTATCTCAGCCTGCCCCCTCCCATGGCATGGCGCACTACAGTCCAAGCACTGTGAACAACGCGCGCCACTCACACCCTCCTCCATTATCTCCTCCGACGACCTCCTCCTTCTCCCCCTCCATGGCTATCGAGCCCCTTATCCCGCGCAACGACCACCTTCAATAGCCCTCCGAACTCCTCCTCGAAAACACCCCAGCTGCTCCACTGTGCCTCTTCAGCCGGCCTCTGCTGCCACTCTCCGGTCTCCTCCCCTTACACCGGGGCTCTCCCTCCCGCTCTCTATGTATGAGAGTGTTTGCGTGTGAGTTCTCCCTGTAACTTGTTCTTTCGCTCTCTATATATTAATTTAGCTGTGATTGTTGGAGGAGGATACATTGGTTTGTAGCTTGGTGCAGCACTTAAGATCAATGATTTTGACGTCACTATGGTGCACCCTGAACTTGGTGCATGCCTCGACTGTTCATATCAGGAATTGCTTCTATGAGGGTTATTATGCAAATAAGGGAATGTAGCCCAATGTATTAATACAAGGATATGCTGCCATCCACCTGCAAGCATTTTAAAGAGTAAAGAGCTTGACAATTCAATAGCAACATAGGCTGGATATTCCCCTCCATCCATAGCATCTTCCACCTCTCCGTGGATCGCCACTGATCACCGTCGGTGAACGTGAACACACCCGCATCCTTCCCGGTGAGATCCTCAAGCTGTAGACACTCCGCGGCTTCTGTCTCCGCCGTTCGCCGGCTATCGGCAACCATCTCTTTCTCCTTGCCATAAGCTTTTCCCCTCTCTCTTTATAATTTGTGCATGCATGGGTTTACAAATGTGTGATAGTATTAATTATAATTGTGCATGGTATATATGTAAATATGTATGCATGAATTATTATGGTAGGGTATATATGTAAATATGTTTACAGTTGCATGAAATATGTTAGTGTGTGCATTGATTTAGTATAGGTGGTGTTGTTGTGCGTGCATGGGTATTTGCATGGGTGTGTGTGTGTTTTAATTCATGTTAGTGTGTGTATATATATGTATGTGTGTGTGTAGTATATGCATGGGTAGGTATGTGTGTGTGTATAGTGTTTATATATGTATACTTGTATATGTATGATGTAGGTGTACACGTATGTATCTGTGTGCATGTGTGTGTATGAGTGTGTGATTGGGTGTACATGTGTATTTGCATATCAACGGTGTGTTTGATTGCATGCTACAGCGATGCGGACCCGTTTGGTGAGATCTGGACCCGTCACGGGAGATTCGGAGTCGTACTCGTTTTGAACCCGATACACTGGCAATTCGAAGACCGACCCATGGGATGATTCGGAGGTTCGTACTGGTTCGTGCAGTGAAGACCAGATGGCGATTCAGATCCAAAATCATGTCATTTCATGTGAGGTTTTGTTCTTGTTTATTACTTTATTTATCATTGTCAACGGGTGTCTATATGTTACTTATATCATTTCATATGTCTATGTGATATATTTTACTAGTATGATTACCTGCATCACTCATAAGTCATCAGTGAATGTACACCTTATGTATCTAATTGATATGAGTATTTTTCAGCGTCATTCCATGAGTTAGTAGTTCGTCGTTGTTGGCTTAGGCCTAGTATTGAGACATCTTAGACTGTAACTTGACTCGATCAATAGATTGGCTCATTAGTTCATATTTGAGCATCAGATATTTATGGACCTTTATTTGAATATTGAGATATCAGACTTATATCATTTCATGAACATATGATTACCGTTTCGGACTCGGACTAGTTGTAAAGGAATTTGGACTGTATACTAAATTGATCTTGTGTTGGATGGTTCGTGATTGTGGTTAAAAATCTATATTTTATCTGAATAATTAGCAGACATGATATTCTTTTATTTGGTGATAATTCAGTAAAGGATTCATTTGGGTATTTGAGAACATATTAGATGTGATGTTACTTTATTAATAGATTAGATCTTTTATGCTTGGATTGATATATGGACTTAGTTAGAATCTGAGTTGATATGATTACATTCTTGTTATTGGACCTTGATCAGTATTTAGATATGATTGTTTTAGTCGGATTAATATTTATAAGTGTTTTCGAATTCACTGTTTAGTTGTCGAATTATTTATGATCTTATCGATGTTGATTATTAGAGGTAAGGATATTCTAGATTCCATAATGACTGAGAATATTCTACTAGTTGTTTGTGATTTCGGTATCTGTTGACTAAGTTGATCTCGAGGATAATCAGTAGACTGCTCTTTTTAGTTTATAAAGATAGAGTATTGTGAGATTGATTTTGTTGATATCGGTAAGCTTGTACTTTAGAGTTGATATCAGTTATTTATTTGATCTTGGTTATTGGTGATTAGAGGATTAGAACAAATTAATAGCGATGAGAGAACTGTTATTGGCTTATTGGACTTGTGATTTACGGTTCCTGATACTCTGTTATAAACTTAGCACTTGATGTTCATGATAACTATTGAGATTATGAGTTGGTGGATTCATTACTATTATATCTAATATCGATGGATGAGATTGTATATTGACTAGAAGGTGCCGGACTGTTACGAATATTAATTCATGTTACTGAAAGTTACTAAGAATGGATTGTTTAACTGTAACACCTTGTACAGTCCTATTGTTCATCATATACATGGTTATTGATACTATTTACTGTCCTGATTACTATTCACTGTGTATACGATTACTGTTGACTGTTATACTGTACTGTTACTGTCACTGTATTATCCCTATATATCAGTTTCAGTTGCTATTCCTTTGCTATATTTATCTATTATCATGTATGATCATTTATATGTTATATTACATTGTTATCATGTCATTTTATTAGATTTTTATAACTTGTTCAGGTTACTTTAGGCTTTGCATATATACGTGGGATATTTTTCTCGCGTATATAGATCGCCGACTCTCGTCACAACTCCGTTTTCACGTATTTTGGGAAGCGGGGCGTGACAGGGTTTTCGTGGTATCAGAGCTAGGTTTGAAATAAAAACGATCGGTTCTTACTAGTGACCTGAAACATGTTATAGTTACAGTGCAATATACATATATTACTCACACAATGATACTGAGTCTATTTGAGAATTGATAGTCCTCCTTTGGATATCCATCTCTTTAATCTTTTGATATCCCTGATTTTAACTCTTCTTTTAGAGTGATCTGAATTCCATCTTGACTCTTCTTCTTTTTTTTCTTGATTTTGTCTCCTGAATTTGATCACTCCATGTTGAACTCATTAGTAGAGATCAGAGCGCGCAGTGAAAGCATAATGGACCCCATGATGCAGTGAGGAGCGATGTGGAAGTTTTTCCCCTACTTTATTGAAATTTCGAGGACGAAATTTTTATAAGGTGGGTAGAATATAATATCCCCTACATAATAATATTGTATTAATATTTTAAGTATTTATTTGGACTTATTTATCATCATTAATATTGGTTAATTTTTGTGTATGTGTATTGAGTAGCCCGTTTTCCTCTCCCATCCTCATTTTCATTCCTTCTTATGTTCACTGAGTCAAGCTCATTTTCATTTTTTCCAAGCCCAAGCATCTAACCCACAACTCATTACCATGTCCCAAAATGAGTTAGCCCTAGACCCAAACCCATTAAACCACCAACCCAAGACCCATTATACTGAACCCTATCTAAATTCCTATATAATCTCAACCTAACCCTAATCTTCATCATTATCTCCATCTTATCTCCCCTCCCTGTCGCCATTCCCTCTTCTCCCCCTTGTTCTCAGATCTACGGCAATGCCCGACTCCACGATAGTCCCTCCACCCGGAGCACCTCTCTTCTCTTGGCTGTGAATAGCCCACGGCGCAACCCCAAAACACAGCCCTCCTATCTCAGTGCGGCCCCTCCCATGGCATGGTGCACCACAGCCCAAGCACCGTGGACAACGTGCACCACTCACACCCTCTTTCGTTATCTCCTCCAACGTCCTCCTCTCTTTC
This sequence comes from Agave tequilana, assembly GCA_038442645.1. Lineage (NCBI taxonomy): Eukaryota > Viridiplantae > Streptophyta > Magnoliopsida > Asparagales > Asparagaceae > Agave > Agave tequilana. The sequence goes on from JAVJIF010022612.1 coordinate 36,241, forward strand.
CCCCATGGCTGCTGAGCCCCTTATCCCGCGCAACGACCACCTTCAGCAGCCTTCTGAACTCCTCCTCGGAGCCACCCCCAGCTGCTCCACCATGCCTCTGCAGTCGGCCTCTGCTGTCGCTCTACGGACTCCTCCCTTACACTGGAGCTCTCCCTCCCGCTCTCTCTGTGTATGAGAGTGTTTGTGTGTGAGTTCTCCCTGTAACTTGTTCTATCTCTCTTTATATATTATTTTAGCTGTGATTATTGGAGGACGACACATTGGTTTGTAGCTTGGTGCAGCACTTGAGATTAATGATTTTGACATTACTATGGTGTACCCTGAACTTTGGTTCATGCCTTTACTGTTCACGTTAGGAATTGCTTCTATGAAAGTTATTATGCAAATAAGGGAATGTAGCCCAATGAATTAATACAAGGAGATGTTGCTATCCACCTGCAAGAATTTTAAAGAGTAAAGGGCTTGACAATTCAATAGCACCATAGGTTGGATATTCCCCTCAATCCATAGCATCTTCCAACTCTCTGTGGATCGCCACCGATCGCCGTTGGCGAACGCGAGCACATCCGCATCCTTCCCAGCGAGATCCTCAAGTTGTAGACACTCTCCGCGGCTTTCGTCTCCACCGTTCGCCGACCATTAGCAACCATCTCTTTCCCCTTGTCGTAAGCTTTTCCCCTCTCTCTTTATAATTTATGCATGCATGGGTTTAAAATGTGTGATAGTATTAAGTGTAAATGTGCATGGTATATATATTTAAATATGTATGCATGAATTATTATGGTAGGGTATGTGTGTAAATATGTTTACAGTTGTATGAAATATATTAGCGTGTGCATGGATTTAATATAGGTGCTGCTGTTGTGCGTGCATGGTAATTTGCATGGGGGTGTGTGTGTGTTTGTTTTAATTCGTGTGTGTGTGTGTGTGTGTGTCTGTGTGTGTGATGTGTCTATATATATATATATATATATATATATATATATATATATATATATATATATATATATATATATATACGTATATATATATATATATACGTATATATATATATATATATATACGTACGTATATATATATATATATATATACGTACGTATATATATATATATATATACGTATATATATATATATATATATATACGTATATATATATATATATATACGTATATATATATATACGTATATGTATATATATATACGTATATATACGTGTATATATATATATATATACATATATATATATACATATACGTATATATATATACATATACGTATATATATATACATATACGTATATATATATACATATACGTATATATATATATATATATATATATATATACATATACATATATATATATATATATGTATATATATATATACATATATATACATATATATATGTATATATATATATATATATGTATATATATATATATATACATATATATACATATATATATGTATATATATATACATATATATATACCTATATATATATATTTATATATATACATATATATATACCTATATATATACACATATATATATACCTATATATATATACATATATATATACATATATATATACCTATATATATATATATATATATATACCTATATATATATATATATATATATACCTATATATATATATATATATATATATATACCTATATATATATATATATATATATATATATATATATATATATATATAGTGTATGCATGGGTAGGTATGTATATATATAGTGTGTGTATGTATATACACTTGTATATGTATGAATGTAGGTGTACACGATGTGTCTGTGTTCATGAGTGTGTATGAATGTGTGATTGGGTGTATGTGTATATTTGTATATCAACGTGTGTATTTGGTTGCGTGCTACAGCGATGCAGACCCGTTTGGTGAGATCTGGACCTGTTACGGGAGATTCGGAGTCGTGCCCATTATGGACCCGATTTACTGATTCAAAGACCGATCCATTGGATGATTCGGAGATTCGTACCGGTTCGTGCAGTGAAGACGGATGGCGATTCAGATCCAAAATCGCGTCATTTTATGTGAGTATTTGTTCATATATATTTCCTTATTTATCGTTATCAGTAGGCATCTTTATGTTACTTGTATCATTTCATGCGGCTGTCTGATATATTTTACTAGTTTGATTACTTGCATCACTTCATAAATCATTAGTGAATGTACACTTATGTGTATAGTTGATATGAGTATTTATCAGCGTCATTACATGTGTTAGTCGTTCGTCGTTATTGGCTTAGGCCTAGTATTGGTACATCTTAGACTGTAACTTGACTTGATCAATTGATTGGCTGGATTAGTTCATATTTGAGCATCAGATATATATGGACCTTGTATTTGGATATTGAGATATTAGACTTATATCATTTTATGTACAAATGATTATTGTTTCAGATTTGGACTAGTTGTAAAGGAACTTGGTGTTGGCCCAAAGGCCCATCACTCTAGTTTTGATGATGATTAACTCATATAATTATAGTACTAATGATATTATGTTTATTTAATCTCAGATATTTGATCAAGATCTTAGTAGGTGTTTAACTTCAACAAAGGATTTAAAGTCAAGTTTTGGGAGCTAGCACGTGTCAATTAATGAGCTCGCGCATCAAGATCGCATCAAGTACTCAAGAGGAGTCTAGCTCATTGGATCAATGTTTGGACCAAGTCAAGAAAGAGAAGAAGATTTTCAAGAGAAGATCTCAAGAGAAGACTTGTGTCATGGTTGTAAGTGTCAAGATTTATTTTAGATAAAATGTAAAGGATATAGTTGGTGGATTGCTCAAGTTCATACACACACACACAAAAGATTTATATGTGTTTTCATAAAAGAGTTTTTGTTATAGAAAATACCGGTTTGATTTTTAAGCTTCAAAATATACATGTGTTTTATCAAAACTATTTTAGAGCTTATTGTCAAAAACATAGATATTTTATCTCATATGTGTAGTGGATCATATCCGTACATGCTACGCCTCAAAAGTGTTTGAATACCTTGTTTTTGTATTTGGAGAAGTTTTGAAAAATCGTTTTTGAAAAATACAGGTTTTGTTTAAGGCAAAACTCAATAATAGTTCAAAATGTTTGTAATGTGTTTTAATTTTTAATCAAACATGTTTGTATATCAAAGTATATTAATTAACTTATTTTTGTAGAATTTATGGGATTTTATTAAAGATAAAAAGACTAAGTTTTAATCCCTAAAATTATTGGACCAGGCTGTCTGGCAGTCGACCGACCGGTCGACCGATGTGCACAAACATGCACAGTTAAGAGCCCGTCGACCGCACGATCGACCGCCAGATAGCTTTTGCTCTCTGTAAATGGCCCCGGTCAACCAGGCGGTCGACCGCTAGGTCATAACCCAGTTTTTGGTCGACCGACCGGTCGACCACTTTTCCCAACGGTCGGAAATTCGACCGTTGGCGGTCGGCCGGCGGTCGACCGACAGCAGAGTTTTCTGCTGAGTTGGAACCCAACGACTATATTTTTTAGGCCTATAAATTGGGGTTGTTTTAGGCTGTTTTAGACAAGATTTTTTGAAAGTTTTCAAGCTAGTTTTATCCCATCTATTTCAGAGGTTTCTCCACTTGTTTAAGAGCCAATATTTTCATATCAAAAGGAAAGTTTATCAAGAGTGTTTAAAAAAGTGATTTCTTGAGTTTTTCACCACAAATCCATCCTAGTTTTTCTCACACATACTTGAGCTTTTCATTGCTATATACATCCGATAGGAGAGTTGTTGTGAGAGTGTTTTTAGGTAATCAAAGTGTTTAGATCACCAAATGTTCTATCTTGTATTTGAGGAGGCGACTTGTGGGTTCGTGTTGTTTCGAGTTCTGGTGGGAACTCGGTATAGAGGTGCAGCCTCGGCAAGCTAGTGTGCTTGCATGTGTTATTCTTGCGGGAACAATTGAGAGGACTAGTGAGCCCAAGAGTTCTAGTATGAACTCCTTGTCGGTGTTGCGGCACCGAGTGATCCAGTAGGATCTTTTTTAGTGAAAATCCTTCATAGTGTTGAAGGCGGGGACGTAGAGCAAGGGTGCTCGAACCTCGAAACAAATCTCCCGTGTTTGCGATTGCTCTCTCTATCTCTTACTTGTGTTTATATCTTGTATGCATACATTACTTATATCTTTATATGCTTGATATATCTTGTGCGTTATTGTTATATGCTTGGAATTGTTTGCTCACACTTGTATTCAACCAAAAGAGCCATAGCGGCACCTCAACTCTTATCTAGTAGAATTTTGAGGAGATAGTTCAGAGCCCTTCACCGAGAATTCGGCAACACTCTTGTGTTATACTTGGTGTGTTTAGCTTAGTAGTTTTTAGTTTGCATAAATAGTTTTAATTCCGCATTAATTCACCATTAGATTAGCTAGTTGTCTATTCACCTCCCTCTAGGTGATTTCAATTGGTATCAGAGCTTGGTGCTCTTGATTTGGGTCTTACAACCTAGAGTTAAAGATCCTCATTTTTTTAGCTAATCACAATATTTATTTACACACACATGGATTTCATGACACCTCCATGTTTAACATTCTTAACATCCAAACTTGGAAAGTTAAGATGTCCATGTACCTTAAAGCCCTAGGAATTCATGTTTATCTTGCTACCATTAAGAATTCATACTTTAATAATAGAAAGTATCTTAAGGCTAACTCAAAATCTATCCATGATTTAAAGTCAACCCTAAATGATGAATATTTATGTAGGGTTTCTAACTTTGATTCGGCTTTTATAATATGAAACACTGTAGTCTTTCTTGGCGAAATAAAGCAATACTATGCGGGGAGCGACTCGGATGATGGAAGTGATGCTTCCAATATATGCTACATGGTCCAAGGGGATAACCCCCTTGAGGTAAATTCTGAATCCGAGCTTGATGAGAATATTGACTTGTCGTATGATGAGCTTACTTTATTTTGTCAACAGCTCCTTGAAAAATATGATTTGCTTAAAAAGGACCATAAACGATTGAAAAATAAATATAAGTCCATTTCAAAAGAAAATGATTCTTTCAAAAATAAATTTGCATGCACTTCAAAAGAAAATGATATGTTGAAAAAGGAGTTTCCTTATCTTCAAAATTAAATGATCTTTGTGATGGAAATAATTCTTTAAAAAATAAAATTAATTTGGTGGGAAAAAAGATATTGCTTTGGAAGAAAACAACTCTTTAAAAAGAAAAATTGTTTCAAAAGAAAAAGAAAATATTTCTAAAAAGAAAAAGATTGTTGATTCTCATATTTACCATGCTCTTCATGCCATTATTGATAAAAATGAGATTCAAGTTTTAAAAGATAGAATAAATTGTTTGAGCTCAACTTTGAGCAATTGTGCATTCAACCATTTTAAATTGGAAACCTTATTTCAAAAGAAACAAGCTCCATATATTTATGCACATAACCCACGGCATATATATGCACACTTTGCACATCATGATCACACTCATTCTCATGTGCATGCTAGACTGTATAAGTGTACACATTGCGGCCGCAAAGGCCATTTAGCAAAGTTTTGTTTTGATAAGATAAATCATATTATTTTGGAAATAAAAATATTTGGGGGTTCCTTATGATGCTAACCCCCGTGGACCCAAAAGAAAATGGGTACCAAAATCCCTACCTCTTGTGTTTAATGTAAGTGTGGGCTCTCATATGACGTGAGAGGGTTGGTACCTTGATGGTGGATGCATGATGAGCTAGATGGACACACCAAATTGATGCGTCACTATCAAGAAAGTTTGGTGGAGGACCACCATGTTTGGAGACTTAGAGAATAGTGCATTTGGTTTGGTAACTATATCTAAACTCCCATTTTGTTTACATGCTTTTATATAAATATTTTTAGTATGTTTTTGATTTTGTGTTTCATGTGGTGAATACTTGTTTAGATGAATATTTCATTAAAACTTGTATATATACTTGTACAAGTAGTGAGCAACAATTGATTCTTATATATTTGTACTTCGTTACTCATTTGTACTCATTAGATGTACGTGTAAAACTTAGTTTTGATGATTCTTTCATTTATACTTGTTTTGTCTGTCTTTGTGTATGTTTTTGCTTTATGTATATGTTACTCTTATATAAAACTTATAGATATACATGTATACCCTTGAGTCTCTTGCCTTCTTATAAGACTCGTTTTGTTTAGGATATGTATGTATATTTTTAGCTTTGGATAAAACATGCATATGCCTAAAAGTTTATTTTTTAATGAAAAATACATTTTTATGATTTTCACATGTTTAATGTTTTGAGCCTCATTGACTATTTTTCATGAATATGCTATTCACATGATGCTTGTGCACTCATATTTAATTTGTTTTCTCATGACTATGTTTTCATGAGCCTTTATGAGCTTTATAAATTTCGAGTGTCAACTTTTGTGTATTTAGTATGCTTCATGAGATATATATGATTTTTTTTTTTATGTTTGAAAGATCTTTAACTAGTTTTTCAAAAATCACTTTAACTAGTTATTTATTCTTCATTTAGTAGTGTTTTCAATCTACAATTATTTTCAAATCTTATTTTTGAAAACTTCTACCCTTAAAGGGCGGATGGTTGGGTGACCATGCCTTGTATGCTCTAAATTGAACATCTTTTTAACATGTCATGATTAGAGTGGATAGTTATGAGTAATACACATGAACTTCATGAAATTCTATTTTTGTACACTCATATTGTTTTCTTATATATGTATGTTTTAAATTTTAAATAATATCAATTTAAATTGGTATTTTCATTTTCATACATATATATCTTTGATTGTGCTTGATTTACAATATCCTTACTTGTTTAAAGTACAAATTATATTTATGCTAAGCTTGACTAATTTTTAAATGTTAATTGGTGTCTTAATGAGCTTATGCATTAATTTTCAATTGGTATTTCAATTAATATCAAAATATACTTCATATTTTACCTTTAATTAGTATCAAAAATTTACAATGAAAAATTTCAATTTGGTATCAAAAATCTACTATTGGTATCTTAAAAGTGATTTCAAGATTTCTTAATATGTATTGCTTATATGCGAGGGGAGCTTAACATCTCTTCTATATATAGATTCGTGTTGAGTGTATCTTATATTGAGGAGCTTAACATCTCTTCTTTATGTGGTACACGTATGTAGGAGGAGCTTAATATCTCCACTTATGTATTGTATATTATGCTTTATATGAGTTAGGACTTTGTCATCCCTTCTTCATGTAATGCATGTATGCAGGGGAGCTAACTTCACGTCTCTCTCTTCATGAATGTATATCGCATATATATCTTTATTGGTTGATTTATTTTCACCCCTTTGTTGATGATTTGACAAAAAGGGGGAGAAGTATTTTGGAGTTTATATATGCAAGTTTATTTCCTTTCCCTGTTTTATACAAAAAAGGGGAGAAGGATTTTTTAGAGTTTATATGCATATATGTTTTATTTATGCAAAAAGGGGAGAAGAATTTTTGGAGTTTATGCATGTTTATCTCCTTGTTTATGCATATATGTTTGTTTAGTTTTATGCACTTCATTGAATATATTTATGTTTGTTGTTATGCATGAGTTAAGGGGAGCTTCTATGAAGCTTATCTTTAATCCATGCATATATAACTCCATGAGTTTTGTAATCATCAAAAAGGGGGAGATTGTTGGCCCAAAGGCCCATCACTCTAGTTTTAATGATGATTAACTCATGTATTATAGTATAATTGTCTTGTATTTATTTAGTCTCAGATATTTGATTAAGATCTTAGTAGCTGTTTAGCTTCAACAAAGGATTTAAAGTCAAAATTTAGAGCTAGCACGTATTGATTCAAGAGCTTGCGCATCAAGATTGCATCAAGTACTCAAGAGGAGTTTAGCTCATTGAATCAAGGTTTGGACCAAATCAAGAAGGAGAAGAAGATTTTCAAGAAAAGATTTGTGTTATGGTTGTAAGTGTCAAGATTTATTTTAGATAAAATATAAAGGATAGATTAGTTGATGGATTGCTCAAGTTCATACACACACACACACAAGATTTATATGTCTTTTCATAAAAGAGTTTTTGTTATAGAAAATGCCGGTTCAATTTTTAAGCTTCAAAATATACATGTGTTTTATCAAAACTATTTTAGAGCTTATTATAAAAAACATAGATATTTCATTTCATATATGTAGTGGATCATATCCATACACACTAAGCTTCAAAAGTGTTTAGAATATCTTGTTTTTGTATTTGGAGAAGTTTTGAAAATCGTTTTAAAAAAATACAGGTTTTTATTTAAGGCAAAACTTCTATATTACAAAAATAGTTCAAAATGTTTGTAATATATTTTGATTTTTAATCAAACATGTTTGTATATCAAAGTATATTAATGAACTTATTTTTGTAGAATTTATGAGATTTTATTAATGATAAAAAAACTAAGTTTTAATCCTTGAAATTGTTGGACCAGGCTGTATGGCGGTCGATCGACCGGTCGATAGAGCCAGAAGTCGGTCGACCGGGCGGTCGACCGATGTGCACAAACATGCACAGCCAAGGGCCAGTCGACTGCACGGTCAACTGCCAGAGAGTTTCTGCTCTCTGTAAATGGCCCCGGTCGACCGGGCGGTCGACTGCTAGGTCTAGCCCAGTTTTCGGTCGACCGACCGATCGACCGCTTTTTCCCACGATCGAAAATCCGACCGTTGGCGGTCGACAGGGCAGTCAACCGACAGCAGAGTTTTCTGCTGAGTTGGACCCCAACGGCTATATTTTTTAGGCCTATACATTGGGGTTATTTTGGGCTATTTAGACAAGATTTTTGGAGAGTTTTCAAGCTAGTTTTTCCCCATCTATTTCAGAGGTATTCTCCACTTGTTTAAGAGCCAATATTTTCATACCAAAAGGAGAGTTTATCAAGAGTGTTTTAAAAAGTGATTTCTTGAGTTTTTCACCACAAATCCATCCTAATTTTTCTCACACAACTTGAGCTTTTCATTGCTATATCCATCCTATAGGAGAGTTGTTGTGAGAGTATTTTTAGGTGATCAAAGTGTTTAGATCACCAAGCGTTCTATCTTGTATTTAAGGAGGCAAACTTGCGGGTTCGTGTTGTTCGAGTTCTAGTGGGAGCTCGGTGTAGAGGTGCGGCCTCGACAAGCAAGTGTACTTGCGTGTGTTGTTCGTGCGGGAACAAGTGTGAGAACTAGTGAGTCCAAGAGTTCTAGTGTGAACTCCTTGTCGGTGTTGCGGCACCCAGTGATCCGGTGTGATCGTTTTTAGTGAAAATCCTTCATAGTGTTGAAGGCGGGGACGTAGAGCAAGGGTGCTCAAACCTCGAAACAAATCTCCCGTGTTTGTGATTGCTCTCTCTATCTCTCACTTGTATTTATATCTTACATGCATACATTGTTTATATCTTTATATGCTTGATATATCTTGTGCCTTATTATTATATGCTTGGGATTGTTTGCTCACACTTGTATTCAGCCAAGAGGGCCATAGCAGCACCTCAACTCTTATCTAGAGAAATCTTGAGGAGATAGTTCAGAGTCCTTCACCGGGAATTCGGTTACACTCTTATGTTATACTTGGTATGTTTAGCTTAATAGTTTTTAGTTTGCATAAATAGTTTTAATTTCGCATTAATTCATCATTAGATTAGCTAGTCACCTATTCACCCCCTCTAGGTGATTTCACATAGACTGTATACTAGATTGATCTTGTGTTAGATTGGTTCGTGATTGTGGTTAAAGATCTATATTTTATCTGAATAATTATTAGACTTGATATTTTTTTATTCAATGATAATTCAGTTAAGAATTCATTCAGGTATTTGAGGACATATTAGATGGGATGTTACTTTATTAAGAGATTGGATTCCTTGATGTTTGGATTGATATATACCTTAGTTGGAATCTGAGTTGATATGAGATTTACATTCTTGTTATTGGATCTTGATCAGTATTTAGTTATGATTATTTTAGTCAGATTAATAATTGTAAGTATTTTTGGATTCACTGATTAGTTGTCAGAGTATTGATGTTCTTATTAATGTTGATTATTAGATGTAAGAATATTCTAGATTCTATAATGACTGAGGATATTCTACTCGTTGTTTGTGATTTTGGTATCTGTTGACTAAGCTGATCTCGAGGATAATCAGCAGACTGCTCTTTTTAGTTATAGAGATAGAGTATTGTGAGATTGATTTCGTTGATATCGGTGAGCTTGTACTTCAGAGTTGATAGCAGTTATTTATTTGATGTCAGTTATTGGTGATTAGAGGATTAGAACAGATTGGTAGCAATGAGAGAACTGCTTAGCGATGAGAGAACTGCTTTTTGGCTTATTGGACTTGTGATTTACGATACCTGATACTCTGTTACAGATTTAGCACTTGATGTTCATGATGACTATTGAGATTATGAGTTAGTGGATTCATTACTGTTATATCTAGTATCGATGGATGAGATTGTACATTGACTAGAAGGTGCAGGACTGTTACTAGTATTAATTCATATTACTGAAAGTTACTAGGAAAAGATTGTTTGACCGTAACACCCTGTACAGTCTTATTGTTCATCGTATATACTGTTATTGATACTGTTTACTATCCTGATTACTATACACCGTGTATATATTACTATTGACTGTTATATTGTACTATTACTGTCACTGTATCGTCCCAGTTTCTAAGTAACATGATTTTAATGGTTAACTAAATTGAATAATAATCTAAATGGACAACTTACACTGAGATTGAAAAAATTGATGGAGGAGACAACGTCTATATTTCGGGTGGACCTAAGTTACAGGTTGCGCAGCCGACTGAGGGTTCCACTGCAGGGTTCCCGGGGTATGACTGGCATCCCATCTGTACTGTTTACTGTTCCACTGTTCATACAATGAGAATACTGTTACTGTTAGCGGTACGACCCAGTTCATCGTCAGGAAATTGAGGTTGTGGTCTCGGATATGTACAGACTCACCTAAAGTATGGATATTGTCTCCAACCAATCAGTTTCAATAACATAGGATTTCGATTGGCACGTGTGGTAGGCGTAGTATGGGATGCGTCTATTACAGGTGGCAGTTAGTGTTCGCTGACTTAATCAATAATAATAAACTGTTTATTGTATATTGTGACTGACTGTATTCATCTGACTATACTCATGTAAGATATGACAGACATCTGATACATGTATACTATGTTGGACACCAATGGTATACATGACCTAATTATACACTGGACTCTAGCATTGACTGACTCTACCCATCTGATATATATAAACTGTGATAGACATTTAATCTAATTGGACTTCAAGTTCTGTTACTGATTGCCTTATTTACTGTCTATTTATTTTCTACATGTTATTTTCAGTCTTATTTTTAGTATATATTTTCATCATATATACACACTATTTTTTCATGTACACTTTCCCTTTTATTCTTACACATTTACTAGGAGTTCTGACTCTCTGGATTTGCACATTCAGATATGGGATGTTTCATTCTATTGTTCATGTATTCGATAAGACCGTACGTGTTACGAGGAGCTCGGAGTTCTCTTTGTTTGATTATCCGATTTAGGTATTATTTCTTGTCTTCATGGTTTATTCTTATCGATTCCCTATATACATCAGTTTCAGTTGCTATTTCTTTGTTATATTCATCTGTTATCATGTATGATCATTTATATGTTATATTACAATGCTATCATGTCATTTTAGTAGATTTTTATAACTTGTTCAGGTTACTTTAGGCTTAGCGTGTATACATGGGGTATTTTCCTCACGTATATACGTCGCTGACTCTCGTCGCGACTCCATTTTCACGTATTTTAGGAAGCGGGGCGTGATAGCAGTGGAGTCTACACATCATAAGAAAGCAGACACAAAAATTTCAAGGTCAGAAGCCAAAACTGAACGGTGAATCCGCTATCCAAACGACGAATCCATCGTTGACTAGTCAAAGCCCTGACGCGGTTGAGCCAGCTGTTTCCTGACTTAAAATAAAAGGTGTATTGTATTTGACGGTGAATACGCTGTAGTATACAGCGGACCCGTTGTCTTTATTATTCGAGAGATAATGTAATATTTTCAGAATCCTGTTAGGATTAAATCTTTATTTAGGAAACTTGAGTCAGCTGTTTAGGATTTCTGGGGTCTATAAATATGACTGCAAACTCTAGTATTTGAAAGAAGCTTTGGGAGATCAATTTTAAAGGCTACTATTTTTAATACAATCTTATTTTCTAAATTTTACCTGTTCTTGAAGAAGAAGATTAGAGTAGAAGGAGTTGGCTATATTCGGTTCTTTTTTTCTTCTCTTTGCTTTTATTGTTTTATGTTTTCTAAATATAAAATCCTATTTGCAACTTCTACTTCATGAACTAAATCTTTATTGCTAGGGCCTACATGTAGGCTTTTCTATTGAAAATTAATCATGGTTATTTGCATCTAGTTGTTCGTATTCATAATATTGTTAAATACCTATTTCTTTATTAATGTTTAATAATTGATGGCCACAATTATAAAGATGTCTAGATTGAAGACCGATAGGAGATAATCTAGCAGCGCATTTAGGGATAAGGATCACTTCCTACAGACTGAGACCAATAGGAGAAGTATAGGTTATGCAATCTTAAAGGGAAAAATCAAAACTCTTAATACTATTTTAGCTAATAAATTTACTAGACAGATAGATTGTGAGTTCTACTTTAAAGTTAGATTTAATAGTGCTCGATAGGGATTATTATTTATAAAAAAAATTTTGATTGTTAACAATACTTGAATAAAGTTTCTAGCATAAATAAATAGAATAATCAGAAATAAAATTGCCGAAGTCTTAATGCCCTAGTATTCTTCTTATATTCAAACACTTCTTTTAATTGAAATCTTAGTATAGTTTAATTACTTTTTAAATAAAAATTCCCCTTTTCAAATTGGATCTAAAAATAATTAGTGTGGTAGTTAAATTACAATTTCTGTCAGAATGAAATTCTACTTCATCATTATATTACTTGAAATAATTGATATACTTGCCAATTCGCACATCAATCCACCACCTTTTGACATTCTCGATACTGATGAAAGAGTGGGCTAAGTGTACCTTGGAGGTAGGAGACCCAGTGGAATGTTGGTATTTGCTCACTCTACTCTAAAGATGGGCTTGTGTGCCCACTTTCGGTGGACTAGATGGTTGTCCTGCTCCAAGCATTTGAGGAGATATTTTGCTTTCTATGCCAAACACTATCAGATTTGATTGAAAAGAGATTTAAATCTCTCAGTCTCATGTTTATTATATAGCAAGTAAACGGGTTTGGGTTCACAAAAGATAACAACACTCAATACATGAAACCTAATAACTAATAGTCTAACATTTTCTCTCAAGCTGGAGCATAGATATCTATCATATCAAGCTTATTACATAAATAACAAAAAAACTATAGGAGTAACGTGTTTAGTAAACATATATGTGACTTCATCACTTCAGAAGGAGCGAAGAGAGTAGAAATCAACTTTCGGTTAGCCGCATCACGCACAAAATGATAATCCACCCCAATGTGCTTTGTCCTCTTATAGAAGACAGGGTTGCTAGTTATATAGATGGCAGCTTGATTATCACAATGCACAGACATGAGACCATCCTTAAAAAAAATTAATATCTCAGAACAAGGTCTTCAGCCACATCATCTCACATGCAATATGAGCCATTACTCTATACTCTACCTTTGCACTGAAACGTGGCACAACAATCTGTTTCTTGCTCTTCCACGTGACTAGATTCTTCTAACATAAATACAGTAGTTAGAGATGGACTTTCTATCTTTATTATCCCCTGCATAACTAGAATTCAGAAAGACTTTAATCCGCAGGTCCCTATGCTTCTTATACAGTGGATATTTTTCTGGCCACCCTTTGATGTAGGCCAGTATCCTCAAAGCTGCTTTCCAATAAACCTCTCTAGGCTTGTGCAGGAACTGGCTCATCAACTAACAACATAGGTGATATAAGGCCTAGTTACGTGAGATAGATGAGCTTACCTATTAATCTCCTATACTGAGAAACATCCTCGAGTGGAAGTTCAAATTTATCTCACAAGTCAGTATTTGTATCCATATGGGTTTTTATAGGCTAGTTTTCTGTAGTGGATCTAATGCATACTTCTACTGAGAAAGAACTACTCTATTTGTACTGTGAGTAATCACAATCCCAAGGAAGTATCAAGGTCTTCCCATGTCTTTGGTCATAAAATGTGCCTTAAGATAGTCATTGGCCTTCTCAATGTCATTAGTATAACTTCCAGTCAACAGAATATCAACATAAATGGCTAGAATCGCAGAGCCAACAGAGCTGTGATGAATGAATGAATACTGAATCAGAATGGCACTGTTGAAAACCACCTTCACAAACAACACAGCTGAATTTTTTGAACCAAGCTCGCAGGCTACGCTTGAGGCCATAAATCGCCTTCTTGAGCTTACAAATCATATTCTTCCCCAAAGAAACATGCCCAGTAGGTTATTCCATATAAACCTCCCCATTAAGGTCACCATAGAAGAAGACATATTTCACATCTAGTTGAAACATCTACCAGTGCTGATTGAATGCCAAAGAACAAAATACGAATGAGTTAAGATAAGCAACAGGAGAAAAAGTCTCAAGATAGCTTACCCCATAAGTCTGAGTAAAACTTATAACAACCAGGCGAGCCTTGTATTTGTCCACTGTGCCATCTAGATGATACTTCACTGTAAACATCCACCGACAATTGACAATAGAAAGTCTAGGAAAAGTAGGCACATGATCCCAACTCTATCATGAAAGGAGAGCATAAATCTCCTCATTCATAGCTTGCTTCCATTCTGGGTACATTACTACATTTGAAAAGACTTAGTTAAAGAACTAGAAGATATAGACAAGGCAAACTGGTGAGACAATGGGGTAAGTGATTAGTCTCCAAAATTACATATTTCATACCACATCTTCACATTTATTCAATATTAAATTCTATTAATAATATCTCTCTTGTATGTTTCTAGGTCCATGGCATGAAATGAAGAAAAAGCCCAAAAATCTCATTCATTTGGTGATTTGTAGAGCCTAATATAGCCATTAACTTTTAAAAACTAGATCTGCCAAATCTGGGAGTAGTTTTCGACAAACTAACAATGAGTACAAAGGGGGGTGTGCAACCAAAAATTGCACACCCTGGTGCCGTGTGCACGGCCCTAGAAGGGTCTCGAAAATGCTGCCAGAGTCGCGTTTCTGCGGCCTTCTAGTGGGACCACGTGTCGAATTTTGACTCTTTTTCCCGTGATGCTTCCCTTGTGCCCCCTTAGCTTATAAATACCCCAGATTTTCTAGAACAAAAAGGAAGAAGAGTTGTCAGGAGAGTTTTTAAAGGTAGTTTCTCCCATTTATGTAGTTTAGTTTAGTTTTCTTCTTTCTTTATTTTTTATTTTCTTTGTAGATCATGTAATAGGGAAGAGAGAGATGCATAGGATGAAGGTTAGGGTTCTTGTAATGGAAGGTAACATTCTATGAAAGGTTCACTCCTTATCTCTATTGGTTTTTTCTCTCTAACTCTTTACATGCTTAACTTTTTCTCTCATGACAACTAACCACTAATCACTAACTTACTAACTTCTTACTTAATAATCCACATGAATCTAATAGTTTCTACTTGGCCTTGCTCTCGCAAGAGCCATTGATGGCTTATGATGATGGATTCTAACACTTTAATATCTAACTCTCTAACAAGTTACCATTACTTTATTCCATACTTGCTCTAGTTAGTTTTGATGGTTTAAGTGTAGCTTTCACTTGTTTTATTGAGTTTAGATGTGAAAGTGATCTTATGGGTCATTCTTTGTAAAGCACTTGAATCAAGAACTAGTGATGACCAAGGATACATGTGAGGCAACTATCACTAAGAGGTTAGCATATGGTGAAACAATTAGTAATTAGTAGCCATGAGTTTTCTTTCATTTTTACATTGTTTTAGAAATAAATACAAAAATCACAAACACCTTCTCTTCAATGTTTCTATCTTTTTTCACCGTATACTTCTCTTTTCATTCTTTGTTTTCTTTTCTTTTCATTCTTTGAAACATAGAAGAACCGTTAACACACATGTGAACATACCGGTAAAACTTCTATCGCTTCTCGTACCTGTGGATTCGATCCGTTTAGCCTCTATGCTATAACGGAAGTATCAAGGAAACTAAAGCGCACACACTTTAACTTTATATTTCAAAACAACAATTTTCGTGCGCGGTTGTCCCCGATCAGTAAGACGATCATAAGAAACAAAATTTTGAAATAAGATGCATGGTAAAAGATCGTTTACACTTATGTAGTGCAATATGGATATTTAAGTCAGAGGAAGCAGAGGAATTTGGTTCAATAGTATGAAGTGTAGAATCAGCGGGCACAGGTTCTTGGTCAAGAAGAGAACCAGGATCAGTAGCTGCAGGAACCAGATTAGCAGGAGTGAAGTAGGAGCCACTGCCTTTGAACATCTTATATACACCTGCAATGGTTTAGGCATAATTTCTTATTTTTTGATGTCCAGATGTGATCATATGTTGAGTCAGAGATGAAGCACCAGGTAGTGCAAAATATGGAAAGGACTCAAAAAATATCACATTAGATAAAGCATAGAACTTGTGATGAACCGGATCAAAACAATAATGATCTTTCTGTGTAAGAGGATAGCCAATAAAAACACATTTTATACCTTTAGGTTCTAACTTGTCTAACCCAGGTTTGAGATTTTGAATAAAATTAGTAGATTCAAACACACGAAGAACAACAGAAAAGGACTGGTTCTATTTATTAAATGGCAAGTATATAGAATGGCATCAACCCAAAAATTTTCAGAACATACATGGAGTTAACAGAGTGCGAGCTATATCTAATAGATGCCATAGTTTTATTTCAGCTACTCCATTCTCCTGTGAAGTGTGCGGACAAGTGGTCTGATGTAAAATAGCATGAGATGCACAAAAATGAGAGACTTCACTTTAGGTATATTCTAAAGAGTTATCAGTATGCAAAATATGAACAATAGTAGAAACTGGGTTTTATTTCATTTACAAAAGTTTTTATAACATCAAGATCTTGAGTCCTATCTTTCAACAAATACACCCAAGACATTCTAGAATGATCATCCACTGATACCAAAAAATACCAAAAGCCAAAAATTAAAGTAACTCGACACGGTCCCTAAACATCAGAATGGATCAAATCAAAAGGAAAACTATTCATATTATTGATACAACTAGGATAAGAAGCTCAGTGTTGTTTTCCTAACTGATACGACTCACAATCTAAAGTAAAAAGAGAAGACACGATAGGTAGTACTTGGGCAACTTCTGCAAGGAAGGTGCCTAATATATGATGTCATTGTAACAGAGTATTAGAATCAAATATAGTAGCAAAACCAAAGTAGAGTGTATTATCATTCAAGTAGTACAGACATCCATGTTCACAAACTGAACCAGTCCTAATACCAGTCTGTGATCTTGAAATACACAATGGGTAGGATAAAATATTGCACCACAATTATTATGTATACTAAGTTTGCCGATGAAAAGTAAGCTAACAGGAAATGTGAGAACAAATAAGACCACAGTACTTGTCAGAGGTGTGATAGTTCCAACCACAGTGAATGCAGTGATGTGGACCCTTATTTCCGTGTTCATGTTGTCCCCCTGAATCGCAGCCATTACCGCATCTATATCCTCCACCTTTGCCACGACCTTTAGGAACCATCATAGAGTTTCAACACTAGAAAAAGAGGCTCCAGATGAGGTGTCACCAATAACATCACAATGAACCCATAACAGAGTAATAGTGAGAGGAGGAACTGTATCACCCCAAGAATATGTTCATGAATCTGGTTGCCTAAAGATGTATTTATCAGCCCAAAGGCCTATCACTCTAGTTTTGATGATGATTAACTCATGTAGTTATAGTACTAATGATCTTGTGTTTATTAAGTTTCAGATATTCAATCAAGATCTCGGTTGGTGTTTAGCTTCAACAAAAGATTCGACGTCAAGTTTTGAAGCTAGCACGAATTGATTCAAGAGCTCGCGCTTCAAGATCACATCAAGTACTTAAAGAGAATTCTAGCCCATGGATCAAATTTGGATCAAGTCAAGATGAAGAAGAAGAAGAAGAAGATTTTCAAGAGAAGACTTGAGCCCTAGTTTGTAAGTTTAAAATTTTGTTTTAGGATAAAATATAAAGGATAAAGTATTTGTGGATTGCTCAAGCTCATATGCACAAACACACACACAAAATATTTCATATCTTTCATAATTAAATTTTATTTTTGAAAGATATATGTTTTAGTTTTAGTTTTGATTTTGGTTTGGAGCTTCAAAGATTACATCTTTTAGATTCATGAATAGATTTCATCAAAATAAGTTTACATGATATGTGTATTGATCTCATCCATATACACTATTGCTTCATACTGTTTAAAAAACTTATTTTGATGAGTTTTTATTTTGAGCTTATTGTCAAAAACAAGTATATTTTATCTTCAATGTGTATTGGATCATTTCCATACACACTACGCTTCAAATATGTTTCAATATCTTATTTTTATTTTTGGATAAGTTTTGAAAAAATCAGATTTTTATTTAGAAGTTTGGTCTTTGAAAAATACGATTTTTGTTAAAAGCTTTAATTTTATACCTCAAAAATAGTTTAAATTGTTTGTAATATGTATTGATTTTTGGTCACACATATTTGTACTTCAAAGTATTTCAATGAACCTATTTTTGTGGAATTTATGGGATTTAATAAAATTTTTAGGTTTCAAAGTTAAGAGTTTTTAAACCCTTTAACATTTTGGGTTTAGGTTGTTGTCAGTTGACAGAGCGATCGACCGAAGCAGGGTCAGTCGACCGAACGATCGATTGACGTGCACAGAAAGGTGAATGCACCCAATGCCCTTGGCTCAGTTGACCAACTGGTCGACCATAGCAAGGAGCGGTCGACCGACTGGCACTACCGAAGTCTCGGCTAGTGGCAGTCGACCCTTCGGTCGACTGACAGAGAAAAGATTTCTCTATGTCCTGGGGGCAGTCGATCGGGCGGTCGACCGGCAACCCCAACGGTCAGATTTTTGATCATTGGCCGGTCGACCGACAGGTTATCTGACCTGCAACAGCTAGTTTTTGGACAACCTATAAAAGGGGACTTTTGGCCAGATTTTGTACAAGATATTTTCAAGTATTTTTAAGAGCTCATTTACAGAATTTCTTAACAAGTTTTAGAGCTTTATTTTCATATCTAAAAGAGAGTTTTTCAAGAGAGAATCTCTTGAGTTTTCGAAAGCTTTTTCTTAAATTTTCCACCACAAAATCTATCTTGTTTTCTCACACAAGCTTGAGTTTTTACATTGCTATATCCATCCTCTAGGATCCTTGTTGTGAGAGTGTTTGTTGGTGATCAAAGTGAAGAGATCACTAAGTGTTCAAATTTGTATTTGGAGGAAGTTGTAGAGGTTGCAGCCTCGACGAGTTTGCGGGTTCGCGTGTGTTGTTCTTGTGGGAACAAGTGAGGGATTTGTGGGTCTTGAAATCACCTAGAGGGGGGGTGAATAGGTGATATGGCTAATCTAGAAACTAAATGCGAAAATTAAAAAATAATTTGCAATTACACTTAGTACAACCAACGAGTGTAGCCGAATTTCCCGTGAAGGGCTCTGGACTAACTCCTCTTGATTCCTCTGAATAAGAGTTGAGGTGCTATGTGAAGCTCTCGTGGTTAAGTACAAGTGAGGCACACAAACACACAAGCATGTAAATGATATGGCAATATGAATCAATGCACAACACAAGCATATAAGATATGATGATATGAATGATGCAATGCACAACACAAAGTAAAGAGAGAGAGAGTTTTTTCTTGTAAAAAATCTTGGCCAAAATCCAAGCAAATGGGGTTTATATAGCCCAAACCAAAAAACTAGTCGTTGGCTGTTTTTACAGCCAGATACGGCTGGCGGTCCACCGCCAACGGTCGAAAAATCGACCGTTGGAAGCCAGCGGTCGACCGGCCGGTCGACCGAAAATATACAGAGAGCAGAGCTCTCTGGCCGGTCGACCGCCCGGTCGACCGGCCCAATTGACTGGCCAAACGTGCACAGCCCTGTGCACGTCGGTCGAGCGTCCGGTCGACCGACTCTGGATCCCGGTCGACCGGACGGTCGACCGCCAGAGCCTGGCAGAGGCCAACTGGGTCAGAAAACTGGGTTTTTAAATATTCTAAAAATTCCCATAAAACTTCTAAAAATTCACAAAAATAGTTTTATCATTTTACATTAAGATACAAACATGTGATAAAAATTACAACACAAAAATCAAACATTTTGAACCATATTTGTGTCTTATAAATTTTCTCAAAAACTAAAAACTGTATTTTACATTAAGAGACGTAGAGCAAGTGGCTCGAACCTCGAAACAGTTCTCCTGTGTTTACGATTTCTCATCTCTCTCTCTCTCTCTCTCTCTCACTTGTGTTTATATCTTGCATACTTATATTGTTCATATCTTTATATGTTTGATATTTACTTGTACTTTATTAATATACTTGCTTAGGATTGTTTAGTGTTTTGCATGCTCTTATTCCTTGTACATTCATTGTATGCTTGTGTTTGTGCTCACGCTAGTATTCAACCAAGGAAGCTATAGTAGTACCTCAACACTTAATCTAGAGAAATCTTGAGAAGAAGTTTAGAGCCCTTTATCGGAAATTCGGGTTCACTCTTTGATTATACGTTGTGTGTAGTTTTAGTTTGCAAAATAGTTTTTAATTCCGCATTGTTTGGTATTAGATTAGCTAGTCACCTATTCACCCTCCCTCTAGGTAACCTACAAGTGGTATCAGAGCTTGGTTCTCTTGATTTGGTTCAATAACCTAGAGTTAAAGATCCTTATTTTTGCGAATCACAATATTTGTATATACACTGTAACCCCCCGATCCTTGATGTACGTATCACAGTATCAATACTCGATACGACGTACAAAGATGATTTGACCTTCTTGGTAGTCAGATTTGCCAGTTTCAGTAACAAATATTATTTTCTAATATTTTAAATTTTTTTTAGAATTTTCTGAAATTTTTCTGAATTATTTTGAAAAATCTCTGAAATCGGTGTCTACTGATACCGATAATCGATTCTATAATTTTTTATTCACGAACGGAATTGAGTTTCTAGATTATGTTTTCACATTGTGTCTTAAAATCATATTTTCTACGTTAGGCTATTTTTGAAATTTTTTCTGAATTTATCAAAAATCCAGCCAGACCGGTGTGCTCAATATCGGCTATATGTTCCAGGATTTTTAACTTACAAACTGAATAGAATTCCTAGAATCTGATTTTATATTCCTTTTTCATGTAATATTATATATTTTACAGAATTTTGGGAATAGTTCGGAACTAGTCAAATTTTAACTCATTAAAATAATATTAATTAATTAATTTTTAAATTACCTTTTCCTTTCTTCTTTCTTCTTTTCTTCCTCATGTTTTCTTCACCGCCTTTACCCATCCACCGCCTCTCTCTTCCCCTCTAAATAAAACCTCTTTCTCCTATCTCTCTCTTACTTTCTCTTCAACTCCTTCTCTATCTCTCTCTCATTCTCTCCCCCCTCACTTTCTCTTTGTTTTACCAGCCAAGGAGGCAGATAGCCGGCGGCTTTGCCGCCGGCAAGCTGGCGTGCCACAATGGCCGGCGCCCCACGGGAACCATACCCCTTCTCCTCCTTTTCCTTCCCTTCTTCTTCTTCTTCTTCTTCTTCTTCGTTGTTCTTATTTTCTTTCTGTCTCTCTCTCACCCCCATTATTTCTCACTCTTTCCATCTCTCTATTCTTTTCTCTCTCCCTGGGACTGGCTGCCGGCGGGGCAGACTCGTCGCCGGTGAGGCGGGCTGGCTGCTGCCAGCCCCTTTCCCCTCCTCTACTGTTCTTTATCTCTCTCTCTCTCTAAATCCAAATCCTCAAACCAAAACCGAATCCATTATTATTCAAACCCAATAATTTAAACCCATTAGACCCAATACCCATTACACTTAAGTTATGGGTTTGGGTATTGGATCTAAACCCCACCCAATAAGCAACCTAAACCCGCTTCTAAACCCAATAAGGTAAGTTTTACATAAACACCCTGTTAAATAAATTATTTCATTATTTAAATTACATATTTAACTCCATTTTGTTATGATTTTAGTATTCAGGCTATATCTTGAGAATCTGGTATCCGATCTGAACGATTCTGGAACCGTAACGATTGTGGGAAAGAGAGCTATGTTCCGATGGCCAGTTTATGAGTGTTTTTCTTTTATAAATTATAGTTATCATGTTCAATTAAATTAGTTGATTGCTTTATTAAATAAGTCGTGTTTATCAGTTAATCACTGTAAATATTATTTAATAAATTGTAATTATCAGAATATCATTGTAAATAGAAGTAAATAGAATAAACATAATTATTCTTTAAACATAATCAATAACATAATAATAATTTATTTTATTTCTTGATTTATTATAAAATATAGATGACTTGTCTAAATATCGGGATTCACCGTTACTACATGTACCTGTATTATCGTTACACGAACATTCTCGTACATTGGACATTGTATTTTATGTAAATATCTATTACACTAGATACTGTTATTCCATGTACAAGTATCACTGTTACGCAGATACTAATACACACGACACTATTATTGCATGTTCATAAACCACTGATACACGAAAACGCTATTACACTAGATACCGTTACACGGATATTCTGCACGCTATTATTCATGTTTATATCGTTGTTACATAGATTCACCGGTATGCATCTATTGATTGTCTCTGTATGTCCAGTTGCGTGGATCACTGTTTATATCACATGAATTATTGCTACATGGATATTCTTGTATTCTCGTTACATGATTGTCTCCCGTTACTGATATTGATATCCCGTTACTGGATATGTGTGCTGCCTCGTGGGTCCAAGCCACGGGGGCCACCTTTAGAATCCTACATCTCTTATTTTTCGTTTCTCGTTATCTTGTTTCATGGCTATCAAAAGAACTCATGTCTTGTTATCGTGTTACATGTACCATGCACTATACTTGTTCTTGAACGGTGTAGTTTAAATATAAGAAATATAACTTGAGAATGGGGAAGACTTGACGGTTGACTAGATCTTGTCGGGTGGATGCCTGAATCCATTGTTTGTCCCACTGCAGGGCACGGGGTAGTGCTGGCTACCGTCTGTTATAGCTCATGAGCTCCAGTTTCCCGTTATGTTATTAGCTCATTGAGCTCCCGTTTCTTGTTACTTGTTACAGCCTTAGCGGGCTGGCCCTAGTCTTAGCAGGCAGGGGTCTGTTTAAGACCGTGATCCCGGGTATGCACGGGATACCCTACCCGATAAGAGCTCCTTGACCATTAGTTTTCAATTAATATAATAAAATGGTAATAACATGACTTGCCAGCTACATGTATTATACCGTTATATTGTCCTTGTTATCATTTCTGATATTTTGTCTATTATCATATTTGCTACACTTCTTCATACTTGTTACATTTGATGTGGCAACACACTATTAATGTACACGTATACTCTACATTGCATATATTCTGCTTGATGTATACCTTACAGACATCATTATTGTATATTCACAACACAGTAGTATGGTTATGTTGCATACTTCACATCTGCATGTTCATTTTCATCACGTCACCAGTATACTACAGTAGTATGGTTAAGTTGCATACTTCACATCTGCATTTCATTTCCATCACGTCACTATACTATAATATTTATTATATAAAGCTGGATACTACTGTAGATAACATGCTAGATATTAATGGTATTAAAATATGACATTTTTATATTTCTACTAATTATTAATATTACTATTATATGGTATCACTGATACATAAACTTGTATTCTATATTATTATCATGACCGTGTTACTATAGTATATATTATTGTCTCCTTCATTTTAGCACTCATTAGGTCGCTTTCTAATGATCCTGAGTTTGTGTGCCCAGGTTGGAGATATACGATACGAATATTTCACTAGATTCACATAAGAGACTCATCATCGATACCGTTCATAGGTATCTTTATTATTTAGTCTTTATTTTCTTATTTATCCATATTTCTATATCTATCATGATCCTGACCCCTTTTGCGGGTATTCTTGTACTTATTTAAAGCTGAAACTATTGAGTAAATGGTGATTATTTACTGTATTGAGGCTTATCGTACGTAAGTGAGGGTATTTCTACCCTGCGTATGTACGTCGCCATAGCGTCCCCGAACCCGCGGGATCGGGGCGTTACACACGCATGGATTTCATTGCACCTCCGATGTTGGACATTCTTAACTTCCAAACTTAGAAAGATAAGATGTCCATGTATCTCAAAGCCCTAGGTATTCATGTCTATTTTGTCACTATTAAAGATTCTTACTTTGTAAATGGCAAGCATTTTGAGGCTAATACAAAAGCCATCCATTCTTTAAAGTCTACCCTATAAATGATGATTATTTACCTAGTGTTGCAAATATTGATTCGACTTTTATAGTATGGAACACTCTCATCACTCTCGGTGAACAAACGCCACGTGATAAGGAGAGTGACTCGGATGAAGGAAGTACTACTTCCAACATGTGATACATGGTCCAAGGGGATAACCCCCTTGAGGTAAATTCTGACTCCGAGCTTGATAATGATGATGAGATGCCATATGGTGAGCATGCATTGTTGTCTCAAAAATTCTTGAAAAATATGATTCATTAAAAGTGGAAAATAAAAGATTAAAAAAATGAAAATGATTCCATTTTAAAAGAAAAAGATTATTTTCAAAATAAATTTGAAATTATCTCAAAAGAAAATGAATGTTTAAAAAATAAAGTTTTTTGATTTCTAAAGAAAAGAAAATTATTTTAAATGAAAATAAGTCTTTGGAAAAGAAAATTATTTTGAAAAAAAAGAAAAGATTTCTATTTGAAAAAGGATGTTTCTCATGCTAATAATATTGTATCCTCTTTTGATAAAAATGAGATTCATATTTTGAAAAATAAAATTAATTATTTGGGCTCCACTTTAAGCCAATGTGGATTTAATCATAATAAGTTGGAATCTATGTTTCGTAAGAAATATATTCCACATGTTCACCCACATCCTACACGGCATATACCACTGCACACTATGCTCATACTCATACTACGCACATGTATGCTAGAGTGTACACATGTATACATTATGGCTGCAAAGGCCATCTTGCAAAATTTTATTTTGATAGATTAAATTCTTTAAATTTTGTAAATAAAAAGGTTTGGGTTTCAAATGCTAACCCTCATGGACCCAAAAATATATGGGTACCAAAATTTTCATCACTTATTTTTAATGTAGGTGTGGGCTCTCACAAAACGTGAAAGGATTGATGCCTTGATAGTTGATGCAATTGGAGCTTGACGGACACATCATGGATGCATCACTATCAAAGAGTTTTAGTGGGAGGATCACCGTATTTTTTGAGAAATAGATTGGCTACATCATATTGGTAACCATTTCATCTTCCACTTTAAAAAAAAGATTTAAATGTTTGTATGCTAGTGTAGTAACCTAAACTCAATTATATATTATTTTGTGTTTAATGTTGAGTTGATTGGTTATTAGCTATGCATGTATTTTGAAAAACTTTATTCATGTTTTAAATGAATTTACATGCCTATTTTATTGATTCATACTTTTATATGCTTAATTAAAGCATATATTGATTTATATGTTTATATCATGTATTGATATGCAAATTTTGTTAAAACTTGTGTTATACATATACAATTCTTGAGATACACTAGATTTTCATATTATACATGTTCTTATTCATTTGTGCACTCAATTTATGTTTGATTGTACATTATACATTCTAATTTTAATGATTTTTGTATGATTATATAATATATCATGTTTTGAGAAAAAGAATTTCGTATGAGTTTTGATTTTGAGCTTCATTATTTTATCTCCATATATATGTTTCTTACATGAATTTTGTACACTCTATATATTGTTTATTCATGATTTTGAATTCATGAGAATTTTTGTGGTTCACAGCTCTTTGAGTGTCAATTATAACGTATCTAACATATTTTCATTGGATAAATATTTGTTTTTGTTTCTTACTTGAAGAATTTCATGCTAGTTTTCAAAATTTTCTTAAAACTAGTTTCGTATTCTTCAAGTGGTAGAGTTTTTAAACTTTACTAAAATTATTTTCAAATCTTATTTTGAAAATCTCTACCTTCTGAGGGCGGTTGGTTGGATGATCATGCCTTGTGTGCCTTAATGAGTTTTTTTTAACTTGTGCATGATAGGGTAGATGATATGAGTTATATACATGATTCTCATGTTATTTCTTTTTTATATACTTATTCAGGTTTTCTATATATGTATGCGTTAAATTTCAAGTGGTGTTTTCATTGACATACATACATATATATGATTGATTATGCTTGTTTTACATTGATCATATATGTTTTATAGCACAAATTATTTTATGCTAAACTTGATTTAGTTCTTAAGTTCAATTAGTTTTTCAATTACTATCTTTTACAAGTTTATGCATTATTTCTATTGGTATCTCAAAAAGAGTGAGAAAATTCTTTCTTTTCTTCTTTTTGAAAAAAATATTTTGTTTTAGAAAATTATTATATTTTCATATTGGTATCAATTGTTTACAATTAGTATCATATTGCAAAATTGGTTTCAAATCTACTAGTGGTATCTACTAGTATATTTTTTATCGGTTTATCAATTTTTTTTTAGCGGTATCAAAATTTGTTTAATTGATTTCTTGTGGTATCAAAATTTGTTTTGTTAATTGATATTAAAATTTATTTCAAATAACATCAAAAATTATTTTAAATGTTTTTTAAAATTTGTTTTGATATGTATTGCTTATATGCAAGGGGAGCTTAACATTTTCTCTATATATAGATTCATGTTGAGTGTAGTATATAAAGAAGAGCTTGACTACTTTTCTTTATATGGTACACGTGTGTGGGGGGGAGCTTAACATCTCCATCTATACATTATATGTTATGCTTATATGGGTTAGTGCCTAGTCATCTCTTTCTTTATGTAATGCATGTATGCAGGGGGAGTTAACTTGACGTCTCTCCTCTTCATGAATTTATATCGCATATACGTTTTGCCTTGTTCTCTTTACCCCTTTGTTGATGAGTTGACAAAAAGGGGGAGAGAAATTTAGAATTTATATATGCGTGTTTATTTGTGTTTATGCATATATTTTGTTTTGATATCATGTTTTGATATATTGGTACCTAGAGCTAGCATTGCATATCTATATATTTATTATGATTGGTACCATGCACTTTATTGAATATCTATATGTTTTTGCTATGCATGAGTTAAGGAAGAGCTTCTATGAAACTTATCTTTAATCCATGCATATATAACTACATGAGTTTTATTATCATCAAAAAGGGGGAGATTGTTAGCCAAAGGCCCATCACTCTACTTTTGATGATGATTAACTTATGTAGTTATAGTACTAATGATTTTATGTTTATTAAGTTTCAGATATTCGATCAAGATCTTAGTCGGTGTTTAGCTCCAACAAAAGATTCGAAGTTAAGTTTTGAAGCTAGCACGTGTTGATTCAAAAGCTCACTCTTCAAAATGGAATCAAGTACTCAAAGAGGAGTCTAGCTCATGAATCAAGTTTGAATCAGGTCAAGATGGAGAAGAAAAAAAATTTTAAGAGAAGACTTGAGTCCTAATTTGTAAGTTTACGATTTTATTGTATGATAAAATATAAAGGATAGATTAGTTATGGATTTCTCAAGCTAATATATACAAACACAAAATATTTTATATCTTTCATGATTAAGTTTTGTTTTTAGAAGATATATGTTTTAGTTTTAGTTTTGGTTTTGGTTTTAAGTTTCAAAGAATACATCTTTCGGATTTAAGAATAGATTTCATCAAAACAAATTTACATGATTTATATGTGTATTGGATTTCATCCATATACACTATTGCTTCATATTATTTAGAACACTTATTTTGATGAGTTTATATCATATATTTAAGTTTTGTATTTATCAAAACTTATTTTGAGCTTATTGTCGAAAACAAGTATATTTTATCTTCAATGTGTATTCGATCATCTTCATACACACTATACTTCAAATATTTTTCAATATCTTATTTTTGTATTTGTATAAGTTTTGAAAAGATCAGATTTTCATTTAGAAGTTTGGTTTTTGAAAAATACAGTTTTTGTTTGAAGCTTTAATTTGTATACCTCAAAAATAATTCAAATTATTTGTAATTTGTGTTGATTTTTTATCACACATATTTGTACTTCAAAGTATTTCAATGAATCTATTTTTGTGAAATTTATGAGATTTAACAGAATATTTTCGGTTTCAAAGTTAGAGTTTTTATACTCTTTAACATTTTGGGTTTAGGCTATTGTCGGCCGACCAAGCGGTCGACCAAAGCAGGGCTCGATCGACCGATCAGTCGACCAACATGCACAAAAACATGCATGCACCCAATGCCCTTGGCTCGGTCGAGTCGACCGACTGGCATTACCCAAGTCTAGGGTAGTGGCGGTCGATCGTTTGATCAATCGACAGAGAAAAGATTTCTCTGTGGCCAAGGGCGGTCGACTGGTCGACCGGCTACTCCAACGGTCAGATTTTTGACAGTTGGCTGATCGACTGGCCGGTCGACTGACATGTCATCTGGCCTGCAACGACTAGTTTTTAGACAGCCCATAAAAGGAAACTTTTGGCCAGATTTTGTACAAGATTTTTTCAAGTATTTTCAAGAGCTCTTTTATAGAGTTTCTCAACAAGTTTTAGAGTTTCATTTTCATATCCAAAAAAAAGTTTTTCAAAAGTGATTCTCTTGAATTTTCAAAAGCTTTTTCTTAAGTTTTTCACCACAAAATCTATCTTTTTTATCACACAAGTTTGAGCTTTTCTATTGTTATATTCATCCTCTAAGATCCTTGTTGTGAGAGTGTTGGTGATCAAAGTGAAGAGATCACCAAGTGTTCAAATTTGTATTTAGAGGAAGTTGTAGAGGTTGCGGCATCGGCGAGCTTGCGGGTTCGCATGTGTTGTTCTTGTAGGAACAAGTGAGGGACTTGCGGGTCCAAGAGTTCTTGAGAAAGCTCATTGTATGTGTTGCGGCACCGAGTGATGTTGCGAGATCGATTTTAGTAGAAATCCTTCATTGCGGTGAAGGCGAAAATGTAGAGAAAGTAGCTCAAACCTCAAAATAATTCTCCCGTGTTTGCGATTGCTCATCTCTCTCTCACTCACTTGTGTTTTATATCTTACATGTTTATATTGTTCATATCTTTATATGTTTGATATTTACTTGTGCTTTATTGATATACTTGCTTAGGATTGTTTAATATTTTGCATGCCCTTATTTCTTGTACATTCATTGCATGCTTGTGTTTGTGCTCACAATAGTATTCAATTAAGAGAGCTATAGTAGCACCTCAACTCTTAATATAAAGGAATCTTGAGGAGAAGTTCAGAACCCTTCACCGAAAATTCAGCTTCACTCTTTAGTAATACATTGTGTGTAGTTTTAATTTGCCAAATAGTTTTTAATTCCACATTATTTGGCATTAGATTAGCTAGTCACTTATTCACCCCCTCTAGGTGACCTACAGTATTCAGTCTACATAGGAACATAGCCACCTCTAACTCATCACGGTACCACTGTAGAGCCTTCGAATCTAGCACGGTGGCTGATAAAAATCCAAGTCATCAAGAATTTCCTTCAGCTCAGAGTAGTGTCGGTCAAAGGGAGACCATCTTGTCGCAGTTAGAGCAACCTCTTATACGAATCAGCAATCTGAGAGATATTCTATATTAGAATATATCTCCTTCAAAGTATCCCATATCTCCTTTGCAGTCTTCAGAAATATGACACTGGCACTGACCTTTTCAACCATACTGTTGATCAGCCATATCATCATACTGAAGTCACTAACCACCCAGTCATCATAAGTTGTAGCATCTTTAGTGGGAGGATCCTTTGTAAGATGGTTTAGCTTCTTCTGCGAACTAGCAAACAGACGAAAACACTGAGCCCAGAGGAGATAGTCATTGCCATTGAGTTTCAAGGTGGTGGCGAAGAGTTGCTTAGACGCAGCAAAGTCGAAGATGTTTTTAATATCTTCAGAAGACATAGCATCCAATAGTTAAATCACCAAAAGGATAGCCATTTAGGAAAGAGCAACCAGTAGTAGTCACATAGAACCTTAATAATCTGTTATTGCAGGTATGAAAATAGGATAATAAATATCAGCAAGGCAGGATAGCTTTGGCAGAGTTGTAGAATCATCACAAGGCCATCAAAGAAGTCATGCAGGCATGAAGAACCCTCGACGAGGTCAAAAGTTGGTTGCAAACATCTCAACGAGGAAAAACAAGGCTCGACATGTGCCACAGAGGTCAGCTGGGGGCCTCGATGGCCTATGTGAGGTCAATAGGGGACGGCGTCAGCCTCGTCGATGTCAGCAGATGGCCTCGGAGGCCTCAGGTGAGGTCAACAGAGGTCTTTGGTGGCTTCAGTGAGGTCAGGCGATGGTAGAGAGAGGTGATCAGGGTGTTCGGGTGATGGCAGAGGCAAGGGAGAGAGATCAAGGGTTAGAGTTACGGTTTGCGCTATGATACTATATAAGATTTGATGGAAAAGAGAACTGAGAGAGTTAGATAATTTCTCAGTCTCATGTATATTATATAGCAAGTAAACGGGTTTGAGTTTACAAAAGATAACAACACCCAATACCTGAGACCTAATAACTAATGGTCTAACAAACACAATTATACCTTTCATCATAAGTTTTATTAAATCGTGACAGAGATCTTCATAACTCCGTATTTATTTATGTGAAAAAACTTGTTTTGTCATAAATGAACCAGAGTTATCCAATTTGTTGCTTGTCCTTCTCATTTCCTGCCTGTCTTTCAATCTTCTCATCTGCCCATATTATTTTGCTGGTGTGGGGTTAGCTGCATAATTTTTTCAACTGAAAACATGACCGAGTGCTCAGTCTCGTTTCTCTTCCCATCTGCTTCCCATTCTCAGATGAATTAAATAGCAGAAAATGAAAGCTGAGAAAAGCTATGTTTACCTAGTTTTTTGACTTTTATAATATAATTTATTTGCATTATATAGTTAGCTATGAAATTCTAAAGTAGCATGACAATTCTATAGGCAAAAGAGTAGGGTTGGTTCTGAGATCTAATGGGCCTTGTGCGAAAAGTCAACACATGGTCCTTTTCTATATACTTACAAAAAAAATTCATTAGCAATTGTATTGTACTCTTCAAGTTAAAATGAATAAGAGCTAAATAATATATAAAATAGTGCATAATAAGAAATTAAATTTGTAGATGATAAAGTTTTCATCTACCCAACCAATAATATAAATTGTTTCAAAGAAACTAAAAACTAGAAAGAAGAAATAAACCAACATTAAAGCTACTAACCTGATCAAGAACATTTACGACTAAAACATCTTCAGAAAGAATCAGAATTCAGATCAAGAGTGATTTCGACTCAAGCATCTGTTTTTCCCACGCAATTAAGCTCTAAAAAGGTTCAAATTTCAAAACATCAAAAATTGTAGAACTTATTAAGTCAAAAATTGTAATGGCTTTGACATTTGAACACTTCAATCAGAAATTGTGACACTTTAAAACTCTTGGTTCAATATACAAAGAAGCAAGTCTCAGAATTCACTTCAGTAGCATGTTTCAAGAAATAGATCTTCAAAATTGAGGCTAGAAATACAACATTGTTCACGAAATTATAAACAACACTTCAGATGGAGGATTATGGGCTGTGTGAGAAGAACACAATGATGAAACAAGTCAACAGGATTAACAATGACTTCAACATGTGTATCGAATAACTTTAAGAAAGAGAGGAGACAGCAAAATTCCCACCAATAAGCATATTTGATATCAAATAACTTTATTTAGTCAAAACAAAATTAATCAAAACTAGAATCTCAGAATTACTTGGAACAGGAGAGCTCCAGGAAGAAGAGCAACATCACATTATTGCGGGAAGTTTGCAAAAATATACCAGGAAAAAAATATGAAGCTTTTACAAATATGAGAGAAAAAAAAGGAAAAAAAAAACATGTGACACAAGTCAAAATGTTTTCGAAGATGATTCAAGAATTAGAAACAATGTATCACCGAAAAATTGTCCTCCTCGCATTTTTTCTTTTTTCTTGTGTTTATCAGATCCCAGAAGGATACTTTCTAGGAGACATTTTTATAATAAACAAGTACTGTTACAATCAAATTGAAAGAAGTCAGAAAACTCAAATAATACAACCTGATTTGAAGCCTTAAATAAAGTGGATGAGGTGCTTAAGAATTCTGCAAAAGAAAACTGATTTTCCTCTTCCCATCTGTAAAAGGAAAAAAAAAGGCAAATAGTTAGAAATCAAAGTTTAAATTTTCCTTCAACCTAAAGAAATATCCAAGTACTCAAGCGCTGCACCAAGAAATAGATACTCTAAGGTGAAGCGATCACTGATCATCAGTCGATTGCATAGGGAAAAACGGACGAGGATGAGGTAAGCGAACAATTGGACAAGGGCAAGGTAAAGAAAATTGATTAAAAAGGAAAAGAAAAAATGAAAAGGAATTTTGAAGGGGGTGAATAAATTCGAAGGTGAAATAGTTGATTGCGTAGAAAATGAAGAGACGCCCCAGTTTTTCTCTCTTCGTGTGGGTGCCCCTAAACTTTAAATCAGTCATCAAGACCTGAAGCTGTGTTTTGACCTCGTTCTCCTACTTTTGGGATTTTATTTAAAGCTTTAAATCAAAGTACTAAACTCTAAAAGCTGCTTTTGGGCCTCATGTTCCTGTTCAAAGCCGGTTCAAGCGGCCCCCCCTAAAATTGGGGGCCTTGTGCGATCGCACCAGTTGAACCGTCCCAGAACCGACCCTAGAAAAGAGCGGAGAGAAAGAAAGCTTAAAGTTATTATGCCAATTTCATTGCATTAGTTAGTATTCATTAATATTAACTTGGTTGTCATTTGAGAATACCAGTGGCTTATTCCAAAGATATCTTTATATTTTAAGTAGAATATGTATATAAGTTAATTCCATATTTTCTCTTGTACTTCACAAGTTCTGCACCCTGTTCTGGCTTCATGCCTCCTCAGAAAAATATCTAAACTCATTCATCCTATCTTCTTCCTTCCACCATTTTGGACATTCTCTCTTTTTCTTTTTTTGATATTGATAGACGATTAATTTCTGTATTGACGCTTCAGATGGAAATCTTAATTCTGTGTATTGTGTATATTTGCTAGGATGTAACTTCTGGAATCTAATTATTCATTGTAAGCTAGTAAGTTTGGAGCTCAGGAGCCGACGATACTGGACCTGATCTGATACTGGTCAGCGAAGGCAGTCTCTGAATCATTCACCACTCAACTATTCTTTTCCTTATGAAAGTAAATTTCCAGGACCCTGGATTCTATGGTTGGCCAGGAACTGGTCATATCAGATTCATGAGCATGCAACTACTGGAACCAGTGATCTGCAGTTCTGACTTCGGCAAATTCTGGTGCTTAATGGTAGGGCATGGTCATCCTGCCCTGCCTGCCACATGGCCAAACATATGGCAGTATCAATTCACATACTCTCACAAGTAACGTATTTCGATCTACGCTTCCCCGATACAGTAATTTGCATACAACAAGGGAAGATTTTTTTTTTCTTTTTTTTCTCTCTTTTTTTTTAGAGATATACAATTATGGAAGAATGAACAGCTGAAGCAGACTGGAATGCTCCTGAGTATAAAAACTTGATCTCAGGATTACTCAAAGCAACAGCATGAGAAAACAACAAGGCAAACCTCTACAGATGGCCTTCTGTCAAAGAAAATCTGATTTAAACATGTGCAAGTAAATCAGTAAACTAGAGTTAGATGACTTGAATTGCTTTTCTTTTCTTTTCTTTTCTTTTCTTTTCTTTTTTATCTGAAATATATTCCATTGTTCTAGTAGCACATTAAATGCTTACTACTGTGTGCTTTAGAAGCAACTTACTGACATATCACCTGTCTGCAGACTTGTCTGCAGACTTGCACTATGACGTGATATGGGAGAAATTTCAGCCCATGCCTTTAAAGGCACAAGTTACCTTTCTTCTCCTAGGCACAAGGAATTATAGAACAAAATTACCAATTCAGGTCTTATACTTTGTTTGAAGCTTTGTGGATTCTTATGTCTTGAGACGTGAGATATAAAATAATTTTCTTTTCTTTACCCATGCAATTTAATATTTTCTGCATTATACAGTTCATTCATCCTCTCTCTGCTTTGTGGCAAGATCCTTCTATAAACTTGTATATACTATCATTCAGTAATATTTTCTATGGTCAGGGGCGGAATCAAGAATAAATTTTAGGGTGAGCCGCAATCTTTTATAACATATACCTGTGCAATAAATGAATTTGCGAAAAAAATAAAATAATATTATCCACTAAATCAAGAGCAAAATCAAGAATAAATTTGTCAAAAGAAAATCAAAATAAAAGAAAGTCTAAGACAATATATGAAAAGTGGAGCGGGTTGTACCCAGCACAGCAACATATAGTTCCGCCCGTCTTTGGCCTTTGTGATGGACTGGAATTTTAGCACACTACACGTACAGTAGAGTTTCTATAGGAAAAATAAAAGTTTGGGATTCATGGTATCGCAGCATTCTAGTGACAGTCCGCAACTAGATGTGATCACCATAAGTTACAGGAGCTCCAAAAGTTTGAAGAAAGTGTCACTGTAAAATTGTTCCTATTACTGCTGACCATTTTTTTTTTTTTTATAAAAGTAGGCGCCATAGCTCCTGGGTTTTGAACCCAAAGCCCAATACTTTCTCTAACATCCAATTTTTCAGAATAGTTTTTGTACTCCAAGTTCCTTTCCGATGTAAAAGATGGTTACAGTTTTCTCAAAGTACAAAGGATTATATGCGCTGAATTTTCTTCTCAGTTCTGCATGTTACACAACCAAATTATTCATTAGAGGCTCTATCGAGCTCTTGCAAGCAAAAGACCCTTTGATACCCAGATCTTTCAGATGTACAGGTTGGAAAAGTACGAAGAAAACGAAGTTTGGAATCTGTCATTGTCTGGTGAAGTGATGAATTCTATGAGCATGACGCACTAAAGAACAGGCTCAAGTGTCCTCTTTTGCAAGTAATGACTCTTAGATACACGTATCTTTCAGATATACAGGTTGGAAAAGTATAAGACAACAAAGTTAGGAATTTGTCATCCTGTAGGTAATGGTGATGAAACCTAAGCCCAGCTGAAATACTAAAGACCGTACTTCTGTCTCAGCAGAAGCTGTTCCTTTGAACAATAATGGTCAGATCCAGCACCAGGTGTCATTCCTTCACCTCGTCTTACTAAAGAAAAAAGAAACCAATTTCATTGTGCTGAAAGGAATTAATAAAACTCACTATGCTTCCCCAACACCACAAACTATATTCCATCCAAGTGAAGTTGATATTGAATCATTCTCTCAAGAAGGGTCTATAGTTTATGATCAGTTATGGACTTGACACTAACTATAAGTTTAGTATTTGCGTCGATCTTAGTATAAATGAAAAGGCATCATAATGACGAGGATGTTTTTCATTGAACTAAAGAAAGAACTATGAAGTGGGGAAATGCTTTGGACTGTCTGGGAAATTTTAAATTTTTTAAGATGGTTATAAGGCCAGCTACGATTCAAAATGTTGAACAATTGAGAAATTTATATAGGATATCCAACAAATTTACATAGATGAAATGAGAATGTTGAGGTAGATGAGTGGGAATATACCAAAAGATAGGATTAGAAATAAGAATCTACATAATAAGTTAGAAAGAAAATCATTTAATATGGTTTGAAGTCCAATGTTCGAAATATCACCCAGTTCCACTGTCATTCGGGTTTTTGCCTACCTGAGAGGTATTGACCCATTACCAAAACCAATATCAATTGTAAACAAAAATGATTTGGTTGCAGTTGTTTCTCCTTGCCTTTCAAGAACAATAAGATTACAGTGAACTAGAACTAGAATTTGAAGCTTCTACATGATAAATCAACTCTTGTGCCAATATTATCAACCCATTGAACTCATACATATATATACATATATACATATACACATATATACATATATACATATACATACATATATACATATACATATGTGTGTGTGTGTCTATATATATATATATATATATATATATATATATATATATATATATATATATATATATATATATATATATATATAGATAGAGAGAGAGAGAGAGAGAGAGAGAGAGAGAGAGAGAGAGAGAGAGATTTGTTGAAAGAAATTTCGGAAGAAAAAGAGTAGATTTTCCACTTAGATTTATTGATAGACTTAGTAGCTTGTACCAGTTTATTTGAACTTTTTGGCATGATGTCTGGAGAGAGTTGGATCAATGACTACACTTAAGAGAAATGGCTTACTTGGATCTTTTGAGATGCAGCGTGAGAAGGAAAATGAGATAATCTTTCAAAAATGTTGAAGTACCCAAACGCAAAGTGAACCAAGGAAGATATATATACTACAACTCATGAGAATATTAAATACAAACAAGAAGTATTTAAAATGTCTAATGTGTGTCATGAACTTTATATTCATTTGTATCCGCAGCATCCAAGTAATACCAAAGTTTGTAACAACAATAGGTTTGTGTATCCACTTGTTCTTTCATTTAAGGTAGCATGAGTATGTACAAATAATCATCATGCATGAGCATGATTAGGCGCAAACCATTTACTTCACATTTAATGAAAGGGAAAGTGATTGGGTGTTGCATCAGTCTGTTTTGTTGTCCTGTGAAGAATGCGAAAGAGACATGATACCAGATAAAAAATAGTTCACCTTGTTTGCCAATGAAAAGAAGTAAAAATGATTAGGCCCACAATTCACATTTCAT
The DNA here is from genome assembly GCA_038442645.1 of Agave tequilana. Taxonomy (NCBI): domain Eukaryota; kingdom Viridiplantae; phylum Streptophyta; class Magnoliopsida; order Asparagales; family Asparagaceae; genus Agave; species Agave tequilana. Next base: position 73,345 of record JAVJIF010022612.1, read on the forward strand.
GGACATGATGCGAAATAAATGGTTTGGGCCTAACATGTCATGCAATGTGATTTGTGAGCCTAATCATCATGTCATGAAATGCGAATTGTGGGCCTAATCATTTTTACCCCACAGGTGAACTATTTTTTTTACTGTGTATCATGTCTCTTTGGCATTCTTCACAAAACAAAACGGACTGATGCAAGGTGAATTGTGCACCTAATCACTTTCACTTTCCTTCATGGGCCATTAAGACGGCGATTTTTCATCTTGTATCAAGTTTCTTCTTTTTCCCATGTGTAACGCCTGGCTCCGGTGGGTACGAGAAAGCTACTGCGACGTACAAATGCAGGACGAAAATACTTTCATATATGTACGCTAAGTATCAGTACAGGAAAGAATCAGAGTACAGAAGTACATCACAATAACGTCCCCGTCCCCGCCGGGGCAGGGCATTACACCATGTCTATATTCACTTTCAATTTTCTTCATGGGCAGTAAGGTAGATTACTATTGCTTACCTTGTCGAAGTAAAGGCTTAACAAACCATGGATTATGGTGCCACTATTTAGAATTTACTTAAAGTACAAATCAATAAGTGTAAACTAAGCTTAAGACAGATTGGTTAATGAGTCTGAACCCCAATTTAACCAAAAAGCTTCCTTGTAAATCTTGGGTTTAATCGTATTAAATATATATTCAATCAACTCTCGACACGAAATGGAACTAATCTCAGACCACCTTCCTTTTTTATCAAACTCATGGATTCATCTTGGATAGGCTGGATTCCCACTTTGGCATGATGCAAGACATATATTCCAACAATTACTCTATACATGAAATAATAGATAACTGTTGGAGTATCAATATTATTGATAATTGTAACATCAATTTAGTATAATAATGGAACACATTCAGACATGTATATATGATAAAATAAATTTGCAAATAATTTAATATGCAGCAAATTAGGCGAATAGGAGCAGTCATAAAATAAATTAACAAAAGAGCAAAATCAGAAGTAGACCTACTGCATGGAATATGCAACTTCCTACTTCAACAACTTTAATTGTACTATTATGTCATATACAATCCTAATGCACCTAGTTGCATTTGGCAATGAGAGTCAGAGAGTAAGAGTTATGAGTTTCTTGATAAAGAGTAGTGAGGATGGGGATTTGGTTTTTTTGTTGGTTGTTTGGACGCACAGAGAGCTAGCAAAGGGTAAAGAATTTTTAAGGGGGACAGACAGAGGGAAAGAGTAATTCTAGGTTTTTGCAAGAGTTAGCAACTCTCAAGGCGGTTTTTTGTGAAGGTGGTTTTGAAGTAACTCCGACCTCGTCATTACACCTCAACTCTTGGGCATTTCACGCTGTTTGAATAGAGTAAGTCACAGTTGATACCCCTTGTAACCTAATGTAGCCTTAGAATTAGGCTTTAGAGTACTTTGTGTCATTGAACTTATCTAAAATCACATATATATTATCATGTTCATTCTGTTGTAAATAACACAACTATAATGCGGATTAAATTAAACCATGGATCAAAGAACCATATACATCTCAAGCAATTGAATGCATAATAATAAAACATCTATATATGCACTATACCTGAAGCCATTGAAGATTGAATGGAAGATGAGAATCCTTGTGATTAATGGAAGAAGAAAACCTTGATCTTTCCTTTTGCTTTGAACCTGCAAACCCTAGTGCAATTGATCCTCCTCTCTCTATCTCCCTCTTTCACCACAAAACCCCAATTTTCTGTTAGTGATGGATATTCCTCAGAATAAGGAAACAGTCTGTGTCTTTTACGGGAGGAGAGAAGTGGGTCTCTTAATTGCAAATAATCACCCACGATAAAACCACCCATCATGGTTCTTTCATACCCCAGGTGACTATTAAAAACTATACACAATTGTCACATTAATATGAGCATAACATCATATCAGTTAATCTTTTATTAGGAATCCAATATTAATCAAGGTTGAGTGGGCCACATGATGTGAGATTAACATTCTCCCACTTGGACCACTAACCGATTAGGATAAAACTTTAGAAGACAAATAAAAAAAAAGACTCATTTTCAAAACATTTTGACTCCATTGGATTTCATACTGAAAAACTTGACACGTGATCACGAATTTAAAAACAACAACTGATAAGCCCAAATATGAAATACCGTAATACTGCAATTAGTTTGGATTACCAATGCGAGTCATAGCGGTTATACAACATCCACGTCATACTCCCTTCTATACACCACAACATTGATAACCCTTACTAATTGAGTCCATAACCATAATGACCCCTGTAATTGTCTTGTAAAGACATTTCCTGTTTAACATACATCCAAACATAATATGTGCACACATAATTGGATAACAGGAAACATAGAAACAGAACTTTTATTTGTACAATAATGTCAATTACATAAGTACCAAAATACACATTTACAGATTGCCCAAAAGACCCATTCTTACAACATGTTCCTTGAATGTCTTTGGAGGCAATCCCTTTGTCATTGGATCAGCAACCATTAAAGTGGTACTTAAACTTACAATTGACACTTTCTGTTTCTCAACTCTTTCTCTAACCACCAAGTACTTAAGTTCTATATGTCTAGAACCATTAGAGTACTTACCATTCTTAGAGAAGAATACGGCTGCTGTATTGTCACAATATATCGTCAGCGGCTTGGCAATAGAGTCAACTACACCAAGTGCTGAGATGAAATTCCTTAGCCATAATGCATGATTTGTGGCCTCAAAACAAGCTATGAACTCAGCCTCCATCGTGGATGAAGCAATAATGGACTGCTTCACACTCTTCCACGAGATTGCCCCACCTGCTAGCAAGAAAACAAATCCTGAGGTAGACTTCCTGCTATCTGGGCAACCACCAAAATCTGAGTCTGAATAGCCGATCACCTCCAACTGATCTGATCTCCTGTATGTGAGCATATAGTCCTTTGTCCCTTGAAGATACCGCATAACCTTCTTAGCTAACTTCCAGTGCTCCATTCCTGGATTGCTTTGGTATCTTCCCAACATCCCAACAGCAAAGCTGATATCTGGCCTGGTACAAGTGCTTGCATACATCAAGCTCCCAACAGCTGATGCATACGGAACTTTCTACATTTGACCCTTTTCTAAGTCATTTCTGGGACACTGGCTACCACTTAATCTGTCACCCTTCTGAATGGGTGCAGGACTGACTGAACACATTTCCATATGAAATCTTTCCAAGACTCGATTGATATACCCTTTCTGAGACAATCCTAGCAATCCTTGAGATCTATCCCTGAAGATCTCTATGCCAATAACATAATTTGCCTCACCCATATCAACCATCTGAAAATTCTTGGTAAGATAACTTTTAGTTTCATACAGCAAACCAAGATCACTACTGGCTAATAAGATGTCATCTACATACAGAACCAGAAAAATAAACTTGCTCCCACTGATCTTTAGATATATACACTGATCAACAGTGTTTTCTGTAAATCCAAAAGAGGTAATGGTATCGTTAAACTTTATATACCATTGCCTGGAAGCTTGTTTAAGTCCATATATAGATTTCTTTAATTTGCAAGCCAAGTGTTCTTGTTCTTTAATTCCGAACCCTTCAGGTTGCTCCATGTAGATATCCTCATCCAAATTTCCATTTAGAAAAGCAGTTTTCACATCCATTTGATGTAACTCCAAATCATAATGAGCTACAAGTGCCATAATGATTCTAAGAGAATCCTTCTTTGATACTGGAGAGAAGGTCTCTGTATAGTCAATGCCTTCTTTCTGAGTGAAACCTTTGGCCACAAGTCTAGCCTTATATCGTTCGATATTGCCTTTAGAGTCGCGCTTGGTCTTAAAGACCCATTTACACCCGACTTTCTTACAGTTATAAGGCAATTCAACGAGATCCCAGACTTGGTTTTGGTCCATAGATTTCAACTCATCTTTCATAGCATCAACCCATTTACTAGAATCATTGCATTCTATGGCTTGTGAAAATGAAACTGGATCTTTATTTATCCCAATATCATAATCAGATTCCTGTAGATACACCACATAATCATCTGAAATGGCAGATCTTCTTTCCCTTTGAGATCTTCTCAAAGCTGCCGGTTGTGGTGGTTCTACAATATTTTCAATGGGAATATCCTCATGGAGTGGTGAACCAACATTAACTTGTTGTTCTGGTATCTCAACTTGATGGTCAAGCTGAGGGACAACAATTTCTCTTGAAGGAAAGGGTATTGGGATATTTACCCTTACCACTTCAAGATCTACCTTTCTTGGTTCAGCACTCCCACTAATTTCACCATTTTCTAGGAATCTGGCATTACCAGTTTCAACTATTCTTGTACTATGGTTAGGACAATAAAATTTGTATCCCTTAAACTTATCTGGATAACCAATGAAATACCCAGATATTGTTTTTAAGTCTAATTTCTTTTCTTGTGGATTATATATTCTAGCCTCTGTTGGACAACCCCAAACATGTAAATGTCTTAAACTGGGTTTCCTACCAGTCCACAACTCGAAAGGAGTTGTTGGGACAGCCTTACTAGGAACCCTGTTCAAGATATACATAGCAGTCTTTAAGGCTTCATTCCACAATGAATTGGGTACATTTGAGAAGCTCATCATGCTCCTAACCATATCCATAAGTGTTCGGTTCCGCCTTTCAGCAACACCGTTCTGCTGAGGCGTACCTGGCATTGTGTATTGAGCACAAATGTCATGCTTTTCTAGAAATTTGGCAAATGGGCCAGGATGTTGTCCTGACTCATCATATCTACCATAAAATTCACCACCTCGATCTGATCTTATGATTTTAACCTTTCTATCTAATTGTCTCTCGACTTCTGTAATGAACACCTCTAGGATGTCAACAGCCTGAGACTTTTCATTAATTAGATACACATAACCATAACGTGACAGATCATCTATAAAGGTAATGAAATATCTCTCTCCAGTAAAACATGGAATGGAGAGTGGTCCGCAAATATCTGTATGAATTAATTCCAGGAGTTCTTTACTTCTTGTGGCACCTTTCTTAGTGTGTTTGGTTTGTTTTCCTTTTATGCAATCCACACACATCAAAATCAGTGAAGTCTAGGTTATCCAAAATCCCAGTCTTCATTAATCTTATAATTCTATCCCTGGAGATATGCCCCAGTCGCCTATGCCACAAGATTGAGGATTTTTTCATTTATTAAGCCACGTTTTATACCAACATTTGAATGCAGAGATAATAAAGATTGTGCAAACTCATCATTCAATGAAATTTTATATAAACCATCACATAAAATTCCATGTCCAACCGGAATTAAATTATACATTAAAGAGAGTTTTCCACAACTAAACAAAATAGAATATCCAAAAACATCTAATTTGGATAATGACATCAAGTTTCTTGAAATCGAAGGTACATAAAAAGTATCCTCAAGATCCATCTGATGACCCGTCTCCAAGAGTAGTCGATAAACACCAACATATTCGACCTCCACTTTGAGACGGTTCCCCATAAAGACGAATCTCTCACTTTCCTTCGATTTCCAGGTTGTAAGGAATTCCTGCATTGAATTAGTTATGTGAGTTGTGGCTCCAGAGTCAATCCACCAAGTATTAGAAGGAAATTCAGTAAGATTTGATTCAAAACATACAAAAGAAAGATTTGTACCTTTCTTTTCGAACCAAGCTTTCCTCTTGTTGCAGTCCTTCTTCACATGTCCTTTTCTGTCACAGAAGTAGCATTTGACAGTGAAAACTTTTCTATGACCTTGGCTACTTTCCCCATGGTCATTTCCTTTCTTTGATGGAAATCTCTTACCTCTTCCATATTTACTTTTCTTATGGATACCTCCTGAAGTTACTGCCAACACTGAGTGCTGTCCTTCTTGCCTCAGTCTCACCTCCTCTTGTACACACATACCAGTCAGTTCATTCAGATTCCACTTATCCTTATGAGTGTTATAGTGAATCTTGAATGCCCCAAACTGAGGAGGAAGTGAGTTGAGGATGAACTGTACCAAGAAGGACTCATCAACTTTCATTCCCAGTGATCCTAGCTTAGCAGCCTTATCAGTCATGTTTAGAATGTGTTGCTGAACTCCTCTATTACCATCATATTTCATGGTGGTAAGTTCAGCCATTAGGGTGCCAGCTAATGACTTATCTGCAGACTTAAATCGGTCTTTAACCGCACTTAATAGTTCAGATGCATTAGTTGTAGGAGGGAGTGAAGTCTTGATGTTATTAGCTATGGTCATCTTTATGAACATAAGACTGAGCCTATTAGACCTTTCCCAAGATTTGGCATGGCTGACCTGTTCTGCTGTACTCTCAGCAGTTACTTCATCAGGTTTATTAACTGTTAGAGCCATGTCTAGGTCCAAAATACCCAGTGTAAACTGTACATGTTCAAACCACTCTGAAAAGTTGGTACCATTCAAGGCCGGAATGCTAGTGGCATGAGTGTGAAGGGAAGTAGGGACGTTCACTGAAACATAATAGGACATTGCTCACATTAGGCCACTAATCAATACAAGTTTTAAATTTAATTAAGATGAACTATTGATATCACTTTGATTTCTCCTTTGGGCGAAACCTAAGCATATCTAGTGTTCACTCTTTAGGTGAGAACTTTTATCACCTATGTAGGTCTAATATAATTTATGTCACTTAATTAGTAAGTCATGTTACCTTTGGGTATCCAATTCCACACCACTAAGTTACATAAATTATACTATCCTACCCCGGTTCATAATTATTTGAAAGAGACTTTCCTTTGGGCCAGTCCCAATCTCCTAATTAGAACCGCCATCGAGAATATTATTGTCTTTTATGTCTTCCTCATTGACAAGTCTTTTATGTAGTTGTATATTCATAAGGTTTACTAACATAGGTCACTTTGGCAACTACTAAATCAATAAGCCTTATGAATATAAAACTAACCAATAATATTCTCTAATCCTTTTATTTGAGTAATCCCTTAATACTTCAATACATTACTTGACCAAGCATCAATCAATATTAGCACAATAACTTAAATATGTAACATACTTTAATGATTGATTATTCACAAACATTAGTCGACTACAAGAAAAGATTAGTCGACTTGGGTCAAGTCAAGTCGACTACACATTTGGTCTAGTCGACTAGGGCAAAAGAAATTAGTCGACTATACCCATATTATAAGTCGACTACTAAATTTATCAGTCGACTTTACAATTAATTAGTCGACTCCTGAATCCAACAGAAAGTTCTCAATTCTCGGGTCACCGAATTAGTCGACTTGAAAATATGATTAGTCGACTATACTTTAATTAGTCGACTAGTCATAAATTCAACTAAAAATCAAGTCGACTCCTGCAGCAAACAGCGACTTGCAAACTTTCTGGAAAGGAGATTAGTCGACTATACATTGGGATTAGTCGACTAATAGACGACGAAGCAGTTATCAAAGGCAGTTTCTGCTTAGTCGATTTTAATCCCAAAATTATCAAAAATTAGGGTTTTCAATTCCTTTGATTTTGATCCCAATTTAATTTCATAATTAGAGGAATATGAACATGAATTAGGGCTATTAAATCCTCTACAAATTCTACAATTAAAAGATCAAAAATTCAATTTTTATGAATTGTTAATCAAAACCCTAACTTTTCATAATTCCTAAATCCAAGATGTATTGATTCTTTAAGCATGGCTCTGATACCAAATGTTGGAAATAACACAACTATAATGCGCATTAAATTAAACCATGGATCAAAGAACCATATACATCTCAAGCAATTGAATGCATAATAATAAAACATCTATATATGCACTATACCTGAAGCCATTGAAGATTGAATGGAAGATGAGAATCCTTGTGATTAATGGAAGAAGAAAACCTTGATCTTTCCTTTTGCTTTGAACCTGCAAACCCTAGTGCAATTGATCCTCCTCTCTCTATCTCCCTCTTTCACCACAAAACCCCAATTTTCTGTTAGTGATGGATATTCCTCAGAATAAGGAAACAGTCTGTGTCTTTTACGGGAGGAGAGAAGTGGGTCTCTTAATTGCAAATAATCACCCACGATAAAACCACCCATCATGATTCTTTCATACCCCAGGTGACTATTAAAAACTATACACAATTGTCACATTAATATGGGCATAACATCATATCAGTTAATCTTTTATTAGGAATCCAATATTAATCAAGGTTGAGTGGGCCACCATGACGTGAGATTAACACATTCAAAATCTTATAACCTCCCCAACCAACACCCCCACAAACCCCACACCCACACACACACAGAGAACCCCTGAACCCAAAAAAATAAAAAAGAAGAAGAAGAAGAAGAAGAAGAAGAAGAAAAGGGCAACATAGACACACACTAGGAGAGGAGGCTGCCCACTTAATTTTTTGCATTTTTTTTTTCAGCATCTTGCCACCCAAAAAAACATTTAACGCCTGCCTTTTCTAGATTGTTATGAATAGATAATATTGAGAACAAAGACAAAGAGCATTGCACCACTTTCTTTCCTCCCAAATCAAGCTACATCACTGAAAGACTAATAAAGTTGAGATATATAGTTTAGTGTCTAACATCATTTTGAACATTTGCCTAATCCAAAATTGATCATGTCATTTAATATACAGTGCCACATATTGGCAGCAGCTCGCCCAATGAATCTACTGGTTCCAAATCATTTTGCCATTAAAACTATTTGTTACTGTTTTGGCTCAACTTGTGCTTTGAGCAGTTGCTTCTGCATAAAAAGCAGTCCTTATTAAAGGCTTGGCCTTCTTTTGATGCAGGGAGTCAGTGATGCATGAGTAACTGTGGATTTGATTCCTCAGTAACTGATGTTCTATTTATTTGCTAAGAGACAAGGAAGAAACAAAGAGAGGGAAGCTGTCCTCTAGTTGGTTCAATTCTTGTTCAGAAAAATTTCTAGCAATTTCCATCTTTTATATAGCTCTAGGCCTTCTGAAACTATAGTTACATAATTTTGGTATGCTTTTTGTTTTCTTTCATTAATAAGACTATCACTATTCATAACTGTCATGTCTTAAACACTGTAGAAATTTCATTTAATGTCCCTGCACTTGTACCACTACAGGATGAAAACATTGAGAAGAAATTGTAAAAATTGTGTGCAACCTTGTAGTAAAATTTGGGGCTTTCCTGGCTGCAGGTTGATAAGAGGATAATCCCATGAGATCCCTATATTAACTCGATATTTCCTCGATCATTACCGTCATCTGTCATGATCATTCAATTGTCATGGGAAAAGATTTGAGAACTCGTGTCACAAAATAATGGTCATGATGGAAATGGTAGTTGAAGAGGAAAAGATTCACAAGGAAGCTTTCTGAACAGTTGATTATTTTTCAGGTTAAAGAGGATAAAATCTAAACATTCTGTAAATATTGTTGGCGGATTGAGAGACGAACTAGAAAGATGATGAACACCAACATCGATTAAACATCATATCGATGATTCAATTTATAATTAGATATTTGAAATTAAGTTTCTTGAATGATTCTTTTAAAGGGTCATCCAGATGAACTGAAGGACCATGAGACTATGCCAGATTAAATAGGACACACTTCCTAAAAATAGTAACAATTGTGTTCCAACATTTGATCTCTGCTTGCTGCTGGCCCAGGCTCGGGTATAAGGCTTTCTGTACTTTCCTGTAAGGATGGTGACCTTTCTCAAACCCCTGTTGGATTGATCTGTTCATTTAATAAATGTCACCTTTGTTTTTGTTTTTAAATGTTTGTTCGGTGCAATGTCCTTCTGCTAGAGTGCCTTGCTCAATATCTCCTCATATATTTTTTTCTGTCTGTCCCTCTCAAAACAAACTATATTCAAACGTGTAGAAATTCTCTCTTGAATGATGGCATCATCAAGTGCACAATTGGAGGTTGATTTCTTTGAATATACAGAACTTGAAATTTGAAATGTAGAAGCAAAGTTGCTCCTAGTGTAATAAAAAAAATGGACGCGACTTTAATAAGAAATGACGCGATGATTGATCTGTTCAAAATCATTGTCAAATAGCTCAAGCTAGAGTCCTGAAATTCTACTCTTAGTCCAAGATATTGCTTCCTAAAACCAATTTGCTGAATTACTGATTAATTCTGAGTTTGAATATGAATTTTGCTATTTAACGTGAATAACCTATTCTTTTCAGATTTGTTTCTTGTGGGTTTTGTATGTGAGTGTTTTTCCTTTTAATCCTTAAAGTAAAAAAGCAGGATTAGATGTGTTCCCTACTCAAATATAATTGGTTTTTTCTGAGTCTTGAACTTGAAAAGGAAATGTGCTCACTAATTTCATGTATTAAGACTAATATGATGCAATCAAGCTAAGTGGGTTAGGCTAATTGAGATTAATTTTAATCCAGCTCTTTTTACAGATATTTTCGATCATGCCTGTTTCGAGAAACGTGTTTAAACTTTAAAGTGCCAGTCCCCACCTTTTCTTTTTTTTGATCTATATTACACAATAGATTGGACTGAAACCTAAAAGGCATGGATAATGGAGAAGTGTAGATTATAACTTTTATTGTTTCTGATTTGATAATCAAGTTTAGATTACAACTTCCCCACAAATGAGTGCTTGCCAGAAATGAAGAGAAGAAACTGTGGAAGGACTTAAAGGGGAGGGGATTAGAACCAGTTATAATAAAGAAAATTCCTTTGTGACAAATTTGTTTTTGTTTTTGTTTTTGTTATTTTTTTGGGTGCTAAGATCAACTTTGTTTCTTCTATCCCTTTCAAGACTAGATAGAATACTAATCACTCTCAAATCTAGATACATTTCTAGCACGCAGAAAGGAATAGTCTTCATATATCATATTCAGTCAATAGTTTTATTTCCTTTTCATTAATGTATATTTTTATCAGGAGTCCATTGGTGAGGATAAGTCCAGCATGAAGTTAATAGGATCAAGTTATTCCAACAACAGGATATCGCAACCTGCTTGCTTTCTTTCTTTTCTTTATTAAACAAATAATGTAGCTCGATTTTTAGCTTGGAACTTTCCGATGTTGTATCCTTACAGTCAAGTCAGACTTCAGTAGCAAATTGCTTTTGCTTTTGATGGAATTGCACCGTCAATAGACAGTGTCTTGCAATAGTGACGCGGGAAGCGGGGGAGACGAACGACGCCGGCTAGATATCCTTCTAGCGCCCATGAACCCTGAAGACTTTTCAGGTAGAAGTTGTGCTCGAATCTAAGAACACGGCCTCGAATCCACGAGTACGGCACTCGAATCCACGAGCGATTTGGAGAGAACTCTCACTTTTATTAATCAATATTCATGCTAAAAAACCTAAAATATAGTAGTCTTATACAGACAAATAAAAGAAGAATACTACTCTAACTAGAAAAGTAAAATAAAAAAAAAATAAAACAAATTAGAATCCAAAACAGACCTGAAGCAAACTTCAAAACAAACTCGGTTACTCAGATACGTAATAGAGTTGTCAATAGATGAAACGCCCGATCAACACTGTAAATCCTTAATTTTTGAAAAAATCCTGTCGACAGGCTCTGATTTCAGCTGTCGGCAGGAATATTTGAATTCAATTCTATTATGAGCTGCTCTTTGCCTTGGTCTCATATATCAGTCCCTCTCTTTTCAAAAGAACTCGTCTTCGAGTTTCTATCAGGATATAGTTGCTTTGTAGAGACTCTTTAAGTTGAGATTTTTTTTCATTCCTCAAATATACTATCATCATATCTTCTTCCTAGAAGATTTTCTCTCGCCTCTTCTTATCAGATGTTGCCTTATATTTCTTATTGGTCTTCTCAACCTTCAATTGAACCCTTTCTTGTGCATCTTTGAACCGCGAACCGTGTCGTTATATGCAAATTCTGCTTGAGGCAAAGTTTGATCCCACGACCTTGATCTGCCTCGAAGGCTTTCATCATAATCTATGTAGCTCAATGATGGATCATGCTTTCATTGTGTCCATACATCAATAGTAGGTGCTATGAACTTGAAGAAAACTTTCATCTTGAGCATTATCCTCCTCCAGTCCATGATGTTGAATTTCTCTCATGGGTATAATCATGCTCGTCATGAACAATTTCTTTGAACTCCTCCAATGATGGTTCTATCTTCTCAGGAATTTCAACAGTTGAAAAAATTCCTTCTAAAGCAATGCCTTGTTTTATTTCATTTAACTCCACGAAGAACTCGCCTTAATTGCATATGGGAATGAAATTTGGCTTATCTTCTTTCGGACTAGGAATAGGTGGCATAGAATGATTGTTGGTTGTAGATAGGTCAGCCAGTGATGAATCTTCCTGGATTGACGGCTCTTCAATTGATGGTTGCTGATGTGGATTGGCTATTTCGTTCGATCGATAAGGTCTCATGAATGGTCGGGGGTCGATTCTCCATCTATTTTTCCTCCAAAACAAGGCAACGGGCTTGTAAATGTCTTTTCATCTGTCTCTGTTGGGATTTAGGTCGAACAAATAGTCCCACATCGGTTAGACGTGGGAATGGTCTTGGGTATATAAGGATTTGGGCAACTCCACCTAGAAGGCTAGTCTTTTGAGATGGTGCCCCAAGTCCTTCAAGTGGTATCAGAGCCATACCCCGAACTTAGTCGTGTGTGTGGGTGATGTTCGACGATGCAGATCCCCCAATGGCACAAAGACGCAATGGGCCTGCCCACCCCACTGGCGCAAAAAGGCGCAATAGGTCCCTGTGAAGATGATGTTGGGCTCTCGAGAAATTTGGCAGTGGTACTCCTTTGCGATGGGCGCACGCCTGTCACGTGGTCTATCACACGGTGTAGAGAAGTGACCGTCTGCAGTTGGGTAGGTACTTCACATAAGGCGTGTCGCCACCTCACGTAGTGAAGAGTTGGATCTCGATGGAGCATTTGATCTTCCAGTGTGAAGATAGTTGAGCTTGCAGGGAGACTCTTTGTTCGAGGGGGGGATTGTTGGGATTTGGGTCGAATAAATAGTCCCACATCGGCTAGATGTGGGGATGGTCTTGAATATATAAGGATTTGGTTAACTCCACCTAACTCATAAGGATTTCACCATGTCGTTATCCTTCCTTTAAGTTTATGAGCCACAAACTCGACTGATCTTTCATGAGAATATATTCCACATCAAACAGCTTATTAACTTCCTCGATCTAAGGTAAGGTTGACTCAACATCATGACTCTCATCAAAAGAAGGAATCCAAAACTCATAAGGATTTGAGTATCCTCCCCTTTTGTCACGGAAAGAATTAGAAAACCTCTTTCTCCTATTAGGGTTAAAAAAATCCACTTCTCCTGTTAGGGTTAAGATTAGCGAACCTACTTCGCCTTCCATAATCGTCTTCAAAATCATTGGACTGATAGATGGGTGATTCCTCCTCATAAAAAAATTCAGTAGATTGAGAATGTTATAGAGGATACCTTAGTGGTGAATGATGTGGTGGTGACCAATGTGATAATGGTTGATATGGTGGTGCTTGATACGGTGGTGGTTGATACGAGTGACGATCATATCCTTTTCGATATGTACCATTGGCTAGAGTTCGATCATCAATCCTGAGAGACATCTTTTTAATAGTGTTGCCTCTCCTTCCAGTAGTACCAATCCTTGTAGAAATGTATTTCAATCCATTGTTGTCTCATGCCATCGTTAGAGTAGCCATAACTCTGATACCACTTGACGCAAAAAGTGGGGAAGACGAACGACACTGACTAGATCTCGTTCTAGCGACCACGAACTCTGAAGACTTTCAGGTAGATGCACTCGAATCCACGAGCACGACACTCGAATCCACGAGAGATTTACTCGAAGCCACAAGCAAAAGATAACAACTCGAATTCATGAGCAATTTGGAGAGAAATCTCAATTTTATTAATTAATATTTGTTGACAAAAAAAGATTAAGGTACAATGGCCTTATATGGACAAATAAAAGAAGAATACTACTCTAACTAAGAAACTAAAATAAAAAAAACAAAAATAAAACAAATTGAAATTTCAAAATGGACTCGAAAACAAACTCGGTTACTTAGATACGCAATAAAGTTGTCAACAGGTGAAAGGCCCTGTCGACATGACTGTAAATCCTCAATTCTCGAGAAAAGCCTATTGGCAGGCTCTGATTTCAGCTGTCGAAAGGAATGTTTGAATTCAGTTGTGTTGTAAGCTACTCCTTGCCTTGATCTCCTATATCATATAGTTGACACGGAATTGCACCTTCAATTTTGTATCTTTGTTATTTGGGAATGTTTCGTTAAACACTTTTAATTGAACGCCGGGAATTTTCTGCCTCACGATATCTACTACCAAAAAAACTATAGTAGACGGTGTCTAGCTTGCCAAAGTCAGAGCTAGGTATAAAACTACAACCGAAAGCGAGATTCTACTTGCATATGACTTAGATTCGCGTTGTCTTTGTTAGGTTTGATTAAGTTGGGATTGCAGAATGTTCATTTCCACTATTTAGATTGATATGTTTGACAACTTGCAACGTAACTCCTCGATTGCAGGAAAATGGAAAGTGTTACTTGACTAATTAGAAGTAATTTTTATTATAATGAAGTATTGAAAACTGTTCTCTCTTTTCCTCAGTGTATTTGTGACAAATTTTAATTCGTTATAGTTGGAACTACAACCAAATGGATGATATCCCTCACTGCAGCGGGATAAAAAAAAAAAATCTAAAAATGCAACTTAACAATTGCAGCTGCAACCGTGTCAAACCCAAAACGTGAGTCATGACTTCCTATAATTATATCTACATGTACTCCAAATACAATAGACCAAACATAAATCAAATCGATCTAAATTGCTGCAAGTCCTCAAAAGGAGACAATAATTGCACCATCAAGAAAACAAATGCACACACAGTTACAAAAAATATTCAGTTTTTAGAGTAAAAAACCAACATCCCCCTCCCATTTGTTGTAATTTCAATTTGCTGATGCAAGTGGTATCGGTTTCTATGCACTTTTTTCTTAAGAAATAAATTGAATTATTTGTGATGATGATGATGACCAATTAATCATGGAAGTGAGTTTGTTATCCCAAGTCAAATCAAGGAAAAGGCCCTCCACAACGTTCTCCCAAGTAAACGCCTATCCCTAAAAAAATATATTACTTTCTGTGCAAAAAACTGAGTCCTAACTCTCTCATTTCCTCTCAATACGAAGCAAAAAGGTATTCTCCTCTTGTCCTCCTCTTGTCCCTGTGCCTGCCTGCAACCTTTGCCCGTTTCTTCCTCATTAAAATCTCTCTCTCTCTCTCTCTCTCTCTCTCTCTCTCTCTCTCTCTCTCTCTCTGCCTACCTTCTCGCTACCTCCTTTGACAAATGCCACAACTGCTATTAGCTTTCACTTAAAGCTAACACCCTCTTGAGTCTTGATCCGAGACTCTCTCCCTCTCCTTTGACCCTCGCGCACTTATAAAGCACATCCCAAAACAATAAAAGAAAAATACATCATGCCCCTTCTCTATCTCTCTCCTTCTATGGCTCTTAAAACCCTCTTCCTCTTCTTGTTCATGTTCATCATGACTGCATCCATCCTCCCCTCCACATGCAGTGGCTCTAGATACAGATTTCCTCCACCACCACCATCATCACCACCGCCATCACGATCAACCGTCATCGGCCTAGACGGTGTAGCGAAGAGCGTCAAGGACGACTACGGCCATCTCTCGTTCGAGATCGGACGGCTAACCTTCAGCATTCTCCCCAGAGGCACTCCCATTCCCCCCTCGGGCCCTCGAAACGGCACAACGGCATCATCGACTCCGCCACCGTGCCGTGACTCCGGCTCATGTGTTCATATAATTTCTATAGATTTAGACCCTCTTTTTTTTTTTCCCTTTCCTTTGTTCTTTTCTCTGTTTGGATATTTGTCAAGATCGGAGATAGAGATGAGAGGAAAAAAGAGCAAGGATACAATATACATGTGTGAGTTTAGCCTTTGGTGACAAATAGCTCCAACCAAGCTTGTACTGTCTTCTTCCTTACTTTTCTGCAATATTAATTTTGTTTCTTTTTAGGCAATATTGGCCATGGACGATTGTGTCGTTTTCCTATCCTTGTTATTCAAATCTTGTAAGGAGTTGGGTTGCATGCATTCATCCCAAAATGAAAAATGATAACCTAATTAATTAACTCAAATAATTAGATTATGGATTTAGATTCTTTCTGTAGCTATGAAAGTGAGTAGACAGGTCCGTTTGATTAATTACAGTAGTTCAGTATTATGAGTGGTTATGATTATTCGAATAAATTAGATTTTTTTTAGTGCAAGATTTTTATTTTTTTTTTTAAGGTTGTAGTCTGGTGCAAGTCGGAATTAAACCCCAAACCTCTTATTCGCTGCAGAAAAATTTTACCATTATACTACAATGACACTTACAATAAGAATAAATTAGTTGTGAGGAGTTTCCGTTTAAATCCGGCTAAGATTATGTTTCAGGAAAAAAACAAATAGAATGTGTCAACTTCAAACTCTTTTTTATGTTTTAGTTAAATGCCAAAGTATCTAGTATAATGGCTTAATGGTCATGCTAGCCACGAGAACAGCCAGCTAATTGCTTGACCAAAATGAAGGGAATCAAAGAGTGGCACAAGATATTTCCTGTGCTTTCACAATGGAAGAGGATTAAAAGGGGAAAAAGGAAAAAAAGAAAGAAAGAAAGAGTTTTGATCCAAATTCAGAGAGGAAACGAATCAGATAGTCATCAAAGCTAAGACCCCAAAATGGAAATAATTTTCTTACTCTTAGCTTTTTTTTTTTTTTTTTTTTTTTTTTTTTTTTTTTTTTTTTGGAGTAAAAGGTGGAAAGACCATCCCATTTCATTAAAGATATTATAAAGAAACTACACAAAAACACTCATCCTTCTGCAGTACAAAACACTCCTAACCACAGCACAAACACACCCCTATCCAAAAACCAAAAAGACACTACAAACAAGTATACAAAATCCTGACGTAGAACTCTTAATAGTCCCGGATACACACAGTCTGAAAGATCTCCAAAAGTCCACCCATAGGAACCAAATGTCCATCCGCTCGCCGACACACACAAGGGGCAATCCATCGCTACTTATAGTAGAACTTATGTGCAACCAGTTATGGGCAACCTTTTGGATTTAAGGCGAGAGGTCATTCTATACGACTTTCTCTGATGCATGTCAATAAAAGTATGATCCCCTTCCTCCTCAGTGTTACCCAAATAAATGTCTGTCGCAATAGCAAGATTAATTAAGGATTAAATAGGGATGAAGTCCATTAGCACCAAATTATGGGAGAAGCACCTTCGCAACCTTGATCCCTGGTCTTGGACTGTACTTTCGCCTGGATGAGGTCTTGTCCGCTTGCATGCATGACACCTCCTGCCACTGTCCCTGTAATCAGTCTCTACTCGCTTGCAACCTGCTCTACAAGAAGTTCTGGGTCCAAAGGTTCCTTACCTTCCTGTTAAAGAAAGAATCTTTGTCATGCCTTACTTCTTAAAATATGCGAAAACGGCACGTGACGAAGGCTGGCGACACATCCATAGGAGTGAACTAGTCCCTATATAGTGCTAAGCCACCTATACACATAAACATATTGCAACAATAATAATACATATACCACACGCATTTATGACCAAGAACAATTAATCGAATTTTAAAATAGATCAAATGACCAACAAAGTGGTCCAACAAAATGAAAAAAAATATCTAAATCCCAAATGGGCCATCAAGGTATCATTATTAGAGTACAAGTAAATCGGAATACCAACACATAAACTCTCACATAAATTAAAATGAACAATTATGATCAAGACTGCGAAAAAACTGCAGTGGAAAGCCATGGTCATTGGTGCTCAACTGGATCATCATAGAGAGTTCCGTTCCCCTCCGCACAATACCTTATATTATTTGTAGAACTTGAGCAATGAAAACTCATGGGAATCAAAATTTTCCAACAAGCATGTAAAATAAAGGAAAGTGCACGTGTAGATTACGTGTGTGCGTATTACGATATTATTATAAAAATGTTGGATAAAGAATATCATGAATAAAACCGTAAAATAGAAGATATCTTATCACTGTGAAGAATATCATGAATAAAACTGTAAAGTACAAGTTCTCTAGTCACTGTAAAAAAAACAACTAATACTCAAAGATGTGTAGTCTAACATATGTCTCTAATCATGTCGATTATTATTAACCTAACTAATGTGGTACTTATTGTCCTATACCGCAACTATTTTCTCACATACTAAATAATATTATCGTTTGTTGTAATTGCCTGGTAATAAAGTGCATGTGTTTTGAAAGGATGTTATGCATACCTGGTATCACGGTTTAACATTCCTGGAGCTGAACCCTGACAGGAAATAAAGCCCTGACAACTGACAATTGAGATTACAGCTCACACAAAAAGACAACTGGTATGGAGCTGTAATCCGGGTAAACCCAATAACTGAATATATGACTACTAACAACTAATAACTAAATAGCCAGTACTTCCTTGGTTTCTCATAGTAAAACCCAACTTCAGTTAACTTTCCCAAATCCTTTCAAAATATACGAAATACATTATCAGGTAATTACCCATTTTCCCCCAGATTATGTTGTCTTTTGTGAACATGTCAGCTATAACTACTTAGTATCTTTTAATCATACTTTATTATCTTAAATTTTGACTCTCATCGAAGTTATTGTCCTTTAACTTCTTTTAGTATAAGTTTCATAGTTCCTCTCATAAGACTAGTATATCTCTAACTGTCGTTGGTGTCACTAATAAGTTATAACTGTTGTAAAATGCTGGAGATATAAAGTCACTAATATCAATGATTCTGTAACGCCCCCATCTCAAGGATACGGAGACGTTATGGCGACGTACATACGCGAGGTGAAAACACACTCACGCGTACGTTGAGCCTTAGTACAGGATATAGTCTTCATATACACAAGAGTTCCAACAAGAAATAAGTACAAGAATACCTGCAGAAAGGGGTTAGGGATCATGACAGATATAAAAACAGGGATAAATAAGATAACAGAAAGAAATCACTAAGATACCTATGAATAATCTCGATGAGGAATCTCCTATGTGACACCAAGGCACTATCTGATGATACGGTGACTCGGATCTTCAACCTGGGCACGCAAACCTAGGGTCGTCAGAAAGCGACCTAGTGAGTGGTAAAATGAAGGAGGCAGTAGTAATAGATATTATAGTAATACAAACACGATACTAATATATAATACATGATGTTGTAATAGTGATACTATATAATAAGTATATAAGAAGCAGTAGAAATATATAGACATGTTATCTTTTAATACCATCACTACCTAGCCGGTTATCATCGGGTCATGTCTATAGTCTTATCCAGTTTATATAATAAGTATTGTTGCCTAGTAGTGACGTGATAGAAAGGAACATGCTAGTGGTGACGTGATAGAAGTGAACATGCAGATGGCATATGCAACATAACCATCCTACTGTGTTGTGCATAGTGAGCAGATAAATAATTCAAAACAGAATATAAGCAATACAAAGTATACATATACATGAGTAGTATGCAACCTCAGAAAGTGTAGCATAAAACAGGTAAAGTAACAATGCATACATGGCGCATGATAGCGAATAAATGAGCAGGAACAGTAACAAGTACAACTAAACAATAGTATACACGTATCAGGCAAGTCATGTTATTTATACAATAGTAGCAATCATTACCACCTGGTATTTTAATCAATCTCTTCCAGTGTCCCATACCACTGGCAGTTCATACTGGAGCCCGCACTCCAGTCGAACCCATCCAGACATGGCATACGGGTACCATTATCCAAACGAGAGAGTGACCAAATAACAAGTGTTCCCGACGTCACTACTATGTATACTTTTTATTATGTTACTTGGAAACCAAATAGTCGAAGAGCTCTTATCGGGTAGGTGTATCCCGTGCATACCCGGGATCACGGCCTTAAACAAACCCCTGGCTGCTGAGACCAGGGCCCTCCGCTAAGAGGGGAGCATGAATCAAGTAACAGGAGCTCATGGAGCTATACAATCGGTAGGTAGCACTACCATCCCCTGCAGTGGGAAAACAATATGAATCCAGTACATCACCCGATAAGATCTAATCAACCATCAAGTCTCCCCCATACCTAAGTTAGCTTTATGATCTAAATATAACAAGCACAAATACAATACATGATACAGTTAACCTGATAACTGGACCTGAGCTCTGTTGAGAGCATAGAACAATATAACGGAAAACGGGAGCAATATAACGGGAAATGAGAACAATAGATGTGGGAGTCCACATGTCGCATATCAACAGCTCTCATGTCCAGTAACGGGGGTAGCCATATCAGTAACAAGAAACAATCATATAAGAGGAATACAGGGATAACATGGAACCATAATACATGTAATATGCACGGTGAGTCATATGACAAGAAGATGGAAACAACACACGCATGTACACTCGTGCGGTGAGCATATGTAGCAGGGCGGTGTGACTATCAAATAACTGTGTACCGAGCATCCATGTAATGATGATAATAATAATATGACATGTGGTAATATGTGAATTGGTATCTCCGTGTACCAGTGGAACATATATGTGTAGCAATAATCCGTGTAACATATCTGTGTATCACTAGTACATGTCATAACAGTGGTCAGTGTATACGGGAATATCATGTCCAGTGAACTACAGTTGCCGAGTAATGATCATACCAGGGCAGGACATAACGGTGTCTAGCATTCATGTCTAGTGAGAGTATAATGTCCTAGCGTATCTGTGGATCAGGATACAGGTAACGTAACTGTGATACAATACATGACATCATAGTGTCCAAGCATATGGTGACATAGTGGGCCGGGTGTCAGTGGTATATGAACATGACATAATAGAGATCGGTCAGGCATTTTCTAAGTACAGCATTTCTTACAGTATTTTAATATTATTGTTTACCAATTAGGAAATATGACCAATAGGGACATACTGGTACTCATGTTTTATTTATATAAAGCAACCAAGTTCACTCTATGATAAAAAGGTAATTTATAAAATAAAAACACTCACAAACTAGCCATGAGAAGGTAGCTTTCTTTCCCATGATTGCAACGGATCCAGAATCGTCCAAATCGGAGTCCGAATGTTCCCGATATCGCCCGAATACTAAAAATCAGCAAAATGGGTTAAATATGTAAATAAAATATCTTAAGTGCAAATACTAAAAAGTACCAGGGGGTTTTCTGTAAAATTACCTTTATTGGGTTTTGGAGCGGGTTGGACTCGTAACGGGTCGGGTCCAGATCCACAACCCATACCTAATTAACTTAAGTTAATGGGTAATGGGTTAACGGGTTTCAACCCAATATTTAGGCAACCCAATAGGGTTATTGGGTTCGGGTTCTACCCGAACCCAATAACAGAGCAGCAACAGCAGCTCTTGCTGCTGCTGCGCGAGCAGGCCGGCCAGCAAGGCTGGCCGGCGGCGGCGGTGGGGACCCGCCGGCGGTGACCCCGGCCGCCGGCGGCGCGGCCGTCCTGCAGACAGAGAGAGGGTGCGTGAGAGAGAGAGAGTGAAAGAAAGAGAGAGGAAAAGAGAGGGAAGGGAAAAAGGGGCATGGCCGCGCGGTTGCGCGGCCGTGGCGGCCGGAGGGGAGCGTCGGGCTAGGCGCAGCCTGGGGAGGCGCGGTGGCGCGCCGGCAAGGCCGCCGGCGGCGTTCACCGGCTTCCGACCGTGGGTCGGGCCTGTGACCGCAGGTCAGAGAGAGTGAGAGAGGGGGAGAAAGAAAGTGAGAGAGATAGGGGGGAGAGAGAGAGAGTGAGAGGGAAGAGAGAGAGAGAAGGAGAAATTGAGAGAGAGGAAGAGAGAGGGTAGGAGATTTTAAGGGAGAGAGAGAGAGAGGGAAGATTAAGAAGGGCGGTGCGGTAGAAGCGAGAAGAAGAAAGAAGGGAAAGAAAGAAAGAAAGAAAAAAAATTAAAATAATAATATTTTATTATTATTATATTGACCCAATATTCGACTAATTCCGAACGGTGCCCAAAAATTACAGAAAATAGAGAATATTAGTTTGAGATGTAATATGAAAACGGTTTGCAGAAATTCAATCTGGTTTGCAAATTAAAAATCCTGGAAGATGTCGCCGGAACCGGGCGACACCGCTTTGGCCGGATTTTTGATAAATTCAGAAAAATCCCCAAAAATACCAAAACGTAGCCAATGTGATTCTAAGACACATGGTGAAAGCAAATCTCAAAATACAACTCCATTTGTGAATTAAAAATCGTAAAGCTGATTATCGGTATCGGTCGACACCGACTACGGAGATTTTCCAAAATAATCCAGAAAAATTTCAAAAAATCCTGAAAAATCTAAAATATGAGAAAATGATATTTGAAACTGAAATCAGCTTAATTGACTACCAAGGAGGTTAAGTCAATGTCATACGTCGTATCGAGTTTTGATACTGTGATACGTACACCAGGGATCAGGGGGTTACAGATTCACTCTCACAGTATATTATGGAGCAAACTACTTTTCATAAACATTAACGCCACATGTGAAAATCACCTAGAGGGGGGGTGAATAGGTGATTGTGCTAATCTAATGAACTTAATGCGGAATTTAAAAACTAATTGCAATTACACAAGATACACACTCAAACAAGCCAAGCAATTATGAATGAACAATATAAATTGATGCAAGGCACAAAGTAAAGAGAGAGAGAGAGAGTAAGAGCCAAGGGATCAAGCGCAAACAACAAGATATGTTTCGAGGTTCGAGCACCCAGCTCTACATCCCCACCTTCACCCAGAAGGAATTTAAGTCCGCTAGCTTGTCCACAAAGGACTCCCACAAAGGGAACCTCCACCGAGGATTTGGGGCAATCACAATTATAAGGAGTTCACAATTATAAGGAGTACCCAACTCCTCTCCTTACAAACACAACCTCCTCCTTGAGGCACAACTCCAAGCCAACAACAATCACCTCACAACTTGAGGGATTAGCACAAACCAATACAAGGATCACCTCACAACTTGAGGGATACAACCCAAAGGCACAAAGCCAAGAAAAGATTGGGTTTACAACTTACTGGTCGAAACAACAACCACAAACAATCTCTTTCTCCCACACAAAGATCCTATAGAATAAGAAAGTAGATGTAGCTCAAGTGTGGAGAAAAACCAATGGAATGGAAATCAAAATCACAAAGAAAATCCTTGAAAAAAACTGAAATCAAGATATAGAAGTTGAATCAAAATCTTTTTCCAAAAACCCTTTCTTGATTTTCCAAACCCTAGCAAAAACACCAAAAGGATTGTTCAATTAAAAGCCCAAAAACTTTTTTGATTGCTGTGAAAACACTAGAGAGTAAGGAAAAATTCGCACAAAAAAATCTTATTGAAAACAGGCTATTAATGGGGTATTTATAGCCCCCAGAAAAATATAGCCGTTGGCAGCCAAATCTGCCAAAAATACCCTGCCGGTCGACCGTGCAGTCGACCATCCAACGGTCACATTTTGACCGTTGCCAGCTACCGGTCGACCGCCCGGTCGACCGAATCAAACAGAGACTAGCCTGCATACAGTCGGTCGCCCGTGCGGTCGACCGGACCATGTGGCAGCCAGCGTGCACGTATCCGTGCACATCGGTCGACCCGAACGGTCGACCGGCTACTTGGTGCGGCCGACCGTTTGGGTCGAACGACCTAGCCTGGCAGAGGCTGTTCTGGTCAGAAAAACTAAGGGATTAAATATCCAATAAATTCTTGTAAACTACTTAAAAATCCCCAAAAATAGTTTTGACAAATTGCATTGATATATAAACATATGATAAAAGTTTTGACTCAAATATCAAGCAATTAAAACTGTTTTTGTGTCTTATCATATTTCCCAAAAAACCAAAAACTGTATTTTCTAAAACTTGGATTTTTGAATAGAAAATACATTTTGTCCAAAACTTATCCAAATACAAAAACATGATATTTAAACACTATTGAAGCATAATGCATATGGATAGAAATCCAATATACATGAAACATATATATCATAGTTTTTGTCTATAATTCCAAAAATGAGTTTTGTTAAAACACAAAACCTAAAACACATGAATAGGTATATCAAAGTAAGTTTGTCTAAGTAGTTGAAGTATGCATGTATATAGAACAAATCTAATATACATTAAACCATGTAAACTTGTTTTGATATAATATCTATTCATGAAAACCAAGATCGGTTAAACCATAAACCAAAAACCAATATTTAAAACATGAAACGTGTGTGTTGTGAACTTGAGCATATCATACTATTCTAATCTTTACAATTTGGATCTAAACACAAAAATAAATTAGGTACCGAAGTCTCTTATAGAGCGCAATCTCCAAGCCGACTCGATCCAAAACTCTTTGATCCACCGAGCAAGTTCTATATATGATCTTCGACGCTCGGGCTCTTGAATCAACATGTGAAAGCTTCCAAATCATCTTGTTGAAGCTAATCACCAATTAATAACTTGATTAATGATCTGAAACTAAAATCACAAGATTATTAGTACACATAACTACATGAGTTAATCATCATCAAAACTAGAGTGAAAGGCCTCTGAGCCAATAACATGTACAACTCGAAAGACTAAAGTAATAAATTTGTAATAAGAACTCTGCAAACATGATTCTCGTGCATAGTATAGCCCTAACATGCCACCAAACAGGAAATTATCCACTAATGAAATGAAACAAAGAATCACGAACAAAACCAACACAGCAGCTGAAACATAAACTTAGTTACATAAAACACTCACATTAAATAAATAAATAAATAGGATAATTTATTAAACCCCATTAAGTATAATTTATTCAAATGGGTTAAAGCTCTCACTAATATCTTTATATATATATATATATATATATATATATATATATATATATATATATATATATATATATATATATATATATATAGATATATATGAGAAAAATGTATATCAGCCTGCAGCTGAGAGAACTCTGTCAGCCTGCGGTGACGTGGCTCAAGATTTGTCACCCCACTAACTTGCGGCCTGCTTATAGGAAGAAGTTAAATTACTAGATGCCCCTTATGAAAAGCTACTCTGTCGGTAAAAGACAGTGGATATGTATAGTTTATTATATTTTTATATTTTATGACGTTATTCAATTTTTGTGACAATTATCTTTTATAACTGCGGCCGAACTTCCAACATTTTTTTATTAAATAACGAAACTAATTTGAATGATTCTTTAATTTTTTTATCTGATTTTGATATTTAATGATTTTTAATATAGTCGCAGTTTACTTTTTTTCGCATGTAATGTATAATGCGATCAAGGACCCGACTATGGTCGCAGTACTTAACGAGAGCGATAGTATAATCGCAGTTTACGTATTATTTTATATTTTTTGTTCTTCATTTCTGACTGTTGTCTGATCCTCCTATGAACTATTAAATTGGTTTTTACATATAGTATGCGATCATGGACGCGACTATGGTCGCACTACCGCGACTATGGTCGCAGTACTTAACGAGAGTGATAGTATAATAGCAGTTTACGTATTATTTTATATTTTTTGTTCTTCATTTCTGACTGTTGTCTGATCCTCCTATGAACTATTAAATTGGTTTTTACATATAGTTTGCGATCATGGACTGCGACTATTGTTGCACTACCGCGACTATGGTCGCAGTACTTAACGAGAGCGATAGTATAATCGCAGTTTACGTATTATTTTATATTTTTTGTTCTTCATTTCTGACTGTTGTCTGATCCTCCTATGAACTATTAAATTGATTTTTACATATAGTATGCGATCATGGACTGCGACTATGGTCGCAGTACCGCGACTATGGTTGCAATACTTAACTAGAGCGATAGTATAATCACAGTTTACGTATTATTTTATATTTTTTGTTCTTCATTTCTGACTGTTGTCTGATCCTCCTATGAACTATTAAATTGGTTTTTACATATAGTATGCGATCATGGACTGCGACTATGGTCGCAATACCCTCGACTGCCTTTTTCTTGATGATTTTTTTTTTGCTAAGTTAAATGTAATAACGGTGAATAAGTACTGATTCTATAGTCGCAGTTTACGTATGTTTTTATATGTTTTGCTTATAAAGTATGAATTATTTTTACTTATTGCATGCGTAGTAGCACTGCGACTATGGTCGTAGTGTTTAAGAACAGCAGTCGCGGTTTGATATGTAATTAAAAGAGCTTATAAGTTAATATAGTGAGAAAGAGACCTTACAAAAAAGAGAATTAAAAGCTTTTAAAAGAAGACAAAATAAGGTTGAATATCAGAGGATCAGGAAATCCTAATCCTCGTCATTATCACCATCATAAGCAGATTCGTCGTCTTCATTCTTCTGCTCTTCCTGTTCATCACTTATTTCCTCATCATCTTCCTGTTTTTGAGGTTTTTTGTTTCACCGATAAACTCCCAGAATGGATCGTCTCTATCAAGCTCTTCGTCTGACCCGTTGCGAGAAAGCGAGCCTACAGCTTCAGAGGACATGCTTTCATCAAGCATGTCTCCGTCAAGTGGCGAGGAATAATGTCTTCCTCACTAACCCACATGAAATCTTCATTATCCTCATGAATAGGAGGATCAGTTAATACATTATTTGATGTAATGAGATAGTCAAAAGGAGTGAAGTCCAGACTGGTATCAGATTCACTAGAATATCCTGAAGAAAAAGGACCGGTGGGGAACGATTGAAGTTGAAATCTAAGTGTTCAGAGGAAGAAGATGGGGAAGACATAATTCAAGAATGAATTGTTTTTTGGAAGTTTTTGAAATCAAATTGAAAAGGAAGAGCAAAAATATAGTTTTTAGGTATGAGATAATATATTAGTTACAAGAATTATATAAAGGTCAATATTGTGGAAGAACATGAATAGTAATAATAATTGTTACAGGTGAGAGTTGAGTATAGTAGGAAGTGGTAAAAAAATTAAATATTTAATTGAAGATTAATTGCGGGAGAATCCGAAGAGTTTCTTTTTGCCAGAGGTTTAATACTTGAAGTACAAATTAACTTTTTATAGAATTGTTTGCCTATATCTTTAGATTACGTATGGTGCACATCTTTCCTTTATCGATATTAACATTATTGCATCTCTTTTTTCTAGACTGTTGTTGTATCACGGTAGAAAGAATATTAATTACTTTCATTTAATTCAGTGTAATTAATATAGTATTTTTTATAAGATGTGATGTACGCGAACTGATCTCAGGGTCGCATGGCTAATCTACTTTTTAAAAATATAAAAAATCTTTTACATAAGGCATGCGAAAGAAGATTGCGACTTTGGTCGCAGTACTGAAGGAGGTCGCATTGCTGTACGATAGAATGCGACTAGGGTCGCAGACGTTATATTAAAAAAGTTTTGTTATACTATGAATGCGACTAGTGACTGCGACTGTGTCGCGGTTGTCATATAAAATTGAAAATTATATTGTATTAAGTCTGCGACCATGGCATGTTTTTTAAATTTTCAATGCTTCTGCTTATTTTACATTATGTTAATCCAAATTTTTTTTAATTATATTTTTCGATGTAGTAAAATTACGAATTTTATAACTGTAGATATATTCAACTGAAATTTTATTTGTAGATGACTTTATTCCAGTATAGAATTAAAAAGGGGGTATTTTTGTCAATTTGTTTCACGATTGTTTAGGCGGGATCTTTTTTGATTTTTTTGGCGCCTACACTCTGCGGCCGATATGTGGCATATATTCAGCCACGTCCCGCCGGCTGAGAAACTCTCTCAGCCTACCGGCTGAGGTACAGTAACCCTATATATATATATATATATATATATATATATATATATATATATATATATATATATATATATATATATATTTTCAATATACAATTTATTTGAACGGATAAAATCGAGACAATAAATAAATAATTAAATGAACTAACTATCCACAATAAATCATTACTTATTAAATAAAGTTAAAAATACTCACATAGTCTTAAATGAAAAACAATTTATGATTTTCTAAAAAGTTGGAAATTGAATAAATAATTTGATAATTATCATTAAATGAATAACTTACCAAGTAAACAGTTTACGGATAATTAAAACAAATTTTTTAAAAAGGGAAATGCACTCAAAATAAAATGTAATTTATTTAAAATGATTTAACACTCACATTAAATAAACATAATTTATTTAAAGATAGTAAAAGATACTCACTAATATCTTTATTTCCTATATCTTCCAATTTGTTAAAAATAAATCATTGAAGTTTACAATTTTCTAGATACTGAAAAAATTAAATAAACAATGCAAATAATATACACATTAAATAATAAGCTACAAAATATAATTTTTAAAGAAGGCAAAATACACTCACACGGTACAATTCTTTAATTAGTAGGAGATAAAACAAACAATACAGTAATTGACAATAATGAATTAATTACTAAATAAATAAATTATCAATAATCAACAACAACAACAACAACTAAGCCATTTGTCTCAAGTATTTGGGGTAGGCTACATGAACCAAAAGAGAATCACGCCAGATTGGGCAAAATGGATCATCTTTCTCTGCTTATTCCTATCGAGTAATATGCCTTCACTAAGACCTTTAGCCGTTGTATCTTGTCATATTATCTCCATTCATGTTTTCTTCAGTCTCTCCTGCGCTCTTTTAACTTGCCCTAATTTGATACGCTCTACTCATCGGACTAGCGCATCTGTAAGTCTATGTCGCACATGATCAAACTATTGTAGGGGTTTTCTCTCATTTTTTCTTCTATAGAGGCTACGCCTATCTTAGTACGAATATCCTAATTTCTCACCTTATCTCTCCTCGTGTTACCACACATCTAACGAAGCATGCGCATCTTTACTACACTCATCTTCTGGGCATGATATCTCTTTATAACCCAACATTCTGTGCCATATAACAAAGCTGGTCTAATAGCAGTCCGATAAAACTTTCCCTTCAGCCGTAATAGAATAGTACAAATAAATTATCAATAATAAACATAATTTTATTTTAAACAATGAAAACACTCACAGATAAATAAATATATAAAGTTCAATTCGTGATTGGTCTTAACCTATGCTTTCTAGCTCATCAATAGAACAGAGACATCAAAAGCTTTAGATTACTAACTATTATTGATAAAGAAGAGTCTATTTAAACTATAGCTTGGTTCACTGGTAAAGAGAGGATGATAATGAGCAGCCGGGGATCAAATCCTGGAAATCAAACAAAAGTGCACCAATTTTTAAGAAAAATAAGAGTATCTAATTGAATCAACAAAAAATGCCAAAACACTTATAAAGCTTAATCGAGAACAAGAACCAACTTTTCTAATTTCTCTCCAAATGCACAAAGTCTCAATCAATCAGACTACTCTGCTAACGAAACAAATAACTAATTAAGATCATGATCAAACACTAATAAGCCTAAAGCAATCAGGGATGTAAACTCTCGTATGAGTTACCCAAATTCAGCAGAAGTAAAAATTCACAACAGAACCTAAAACCAGTGCAGTTACTACGGACTAGGAAGTTGAAATTTTTAATTCTAGGAATCAATCTGATAACTAATCAATGTCACCGATCTAATTGACCAGGTCGATGAATATTAGGTGGGAGGTTTTCCGTTCAATAGAATGTTCCTTAATTACAGAATCAACTTTCAATTACCTTTCTTGGTTAAACACCAATTAGACTGGTATAAGTCAGTCTTAATATATTGTATATCAGTATAAACCCTGTATAAAAAATATTAATTCATTTATATAGTACTTGGAGTGAGGTACGCTTATAGCGAATTTCCTTAAGACAATTACATCCCCCGCTACAGTGCCAATGGGTTACTGGACACTGGTCTCCTAAGATACAACACTCCTTCATGGTATTTGGATAGCACTGCCAAATCACCGTACAGTTGAATCGTAATTAACCAGTACCTTCACAGGATTATCAATACAGCAGGACCAAGACAAATCTTAAGAAGAATATTTGTCTTTACTTTGGAGGAACACCCACTGTAGAGAAAGAAGGGAGATAGAAGAATATTCTTCTTTGAAAGTCACATATTCAGACAACAATTCTATTAAAGAATCTATTGAATTTTCTGAGCCTTCTTTCAAAACGAATCTTACTTCAGAATCTGAGTTACTTCTTCACTTCAGAATTCGAGTTTCAAAGTATTCAGAACTCGAGTTACAGAAGAAGGGAGAGAGAGATGCGCTCTGCTGCTGTGTTTTTAAAATGAAAGAAAAGAGCGCTATTTATAGCACTTCGGGAAGAGCAGAGGCGTAAATTGGAGTCTAAACAGTTGCAATGGTTCGGTCTGAACTGTTACAATGGATCATTCCAAACAGGAACCGCACAGACCGTTGCAACGGTTCGTGTACGATTTCCTTTTAGCCGTTGCACGGGTCTAGATAGAAGAGCGGGCACGATCCACTGTAATACCATACCCGTGAGGCCCGGTTCAAAAAGAATCGAACCGGGTAGGATTACCGAACCTGAGCCTGAGCCCGAGCCTGGGCTTCGAGCACCGGCGCCGGCCGGCCGCGCACGCGCGTGTGGGCATGGTTTCCCCCTAATTACGCGTGAAAACTCCAAGTACCCAAAGGGCACACTCTTTGTTCTCATTTTTCTCTATTTAAACACTTCAAACTTCCATCTCATATTCAATGTGGGACTAAATGCTTTTAATTACCTTTTTAGTTCCATTTGGCTTTTGAATTAGGCAAACTTTAGGCTTGAATATCTCATTTATTCGAAGTCGGAATTGAACATGTGAATATATCACGTTCATCCCCAATGGAAAGAGAACACACTCCATCCATTATCCAATTGATTCTATCCAAAAGATTCACATTTAATTCTTCATATTTTCCAACAATCTCCCACAATGAATAGAGATTCAAGGAATTGACACACAATGGGACTGACTCTATAGTGAAAGATACTTTAAAAAAGAAACTACATTAGGATAGGTGAACTAGGTCTTGAACCTTCTATAGCAAAAACTTTATCAGACTTACTAGCTAATCAGTGAACTAAGTCTTGAACTGGTAGCCGTTAATATAAGCTAAGTCAACAAGCTTTACACAATAACTTTTCAAATCAACTTTGATTTTGGTTGTGTCCATTTTGGCCCTGGACATTCTTAGTTTCAGAGAGTATCTTTAGGGAATAACAGCCTCAATAGAAATTCCCGAAGAGCCGACCCAGCTCTATACTCACATAGGTGATCGTCCTATTAAGAGTAATCTACTTTACTCCACTTGTTTTAATAACAAGATATAGGCATCATTAAAAGCGTTAAGCTTATCCTTAATTCACTTATAGAAAGCACTTGTGTGCATCTTAAGAATATATTGGAGTCAAGCTCCTAAGTGCTTACTTACTGAGTCAATCATAACTAGTTTTTTCTCTTGAACTTAGTCCGTGGGATCTCCAGTTGCTAAGTGAGATTTCCATTAAGCTAACTCGGTAAGCTTAGGCTTTTAGACCCATTCTTCTCGATGTGCAGTTTATACGCTATCCACTTAAACCTTTGGTAAACGGATCCGCTAAATTATCTTTTGACGAGATAAAGTCAACAGAGATAATTTCATTTGAGAGCAACTCCTTAACGGTATTATGTCTACGATGAATATGTTTAGACTTATCGTTATATCTAAATTTTTGTGCCCTAGATATTACTGCTTGATTATCGCAGTGAATGCATATAGCGAGCACTGGCTTTGACCATAATGGTATATATTTTAAAAATTATCGAAGTCATCCTGCTTCTTCTCCGACCTTATCTAAGGCTATGATTCTGATTTCATAGTGGAACGGGCAACACATGTTTGTTTGAAAGATTTTCAAGATACCGCTGCTCCTCCTAAAATAAATACGTATCCGCTTGTTGATTTTGATTCCTCAGAATCTGCAATCAAATTAGCATCACTGTATCCTTCAAGTACAGGTGAATATTGTCCATATCTCAAGACATATTCCTTAGTATGTTATACGTAACCTAATACTCATAGTACAGCAATCTAATGATCATCACTAGGGTTACTAGCGTATTTGCTTAACTTGCTTACAGCGTAAGCAATATCAGGTCTAGTGCAATTCATTAAATACATTAAACTTTTGATAATCTGAGAATACTCCAACTGGCATACTCCAGTTCCTATATTCTTATGAAAGTGGATGTGTGAGAGAAAAGGATTTGTATTCTCTTTTATCTCTTGATCCTTGAGTCTTTCTATCATCTTATCCACGTAGTGAGATTGAGATAGACTGATTCCATCTGGTATTCTTGTGATTTGAATTCCTAAAATTACATCAGTAACCCCCAAATTCTTCATGTTAAAATTGTTGGATAACATTCTTTTAGTGGACTTAATAATTTCAATATTAGTCCCAACTATCAACATGTCATCTACATAAAGACAAACAATGATACATGTATTTTCAATTATTTTAGTGTAAACACACTTATCGCATTCATTAACAGTGAATCCATCTTTAATCATAACACTATCAAATTTCTCATGCCATTATTTGGAGCCTGCTTTAGACCGTATAAGGATCTTACCAATTTACACACTTTGTGCTCTTGGCCCTTGACTATAAATATTTCAGGTTGATCCATATATATTTCTTCATTTAATTCACCATTTAAGAATGCAGTCTTGACATCCATTTGATAGATATCTAAGTTATGCAATACTGCAATTGC
The DNA here is from genome assembly GCA_038442645.1 of Agave tequilana. Taxonomy (NCBI): domain Eukaryota; kingdom Viridiplantae; phylum Streptophyta; class Magnoliopsida; order Asparagales; family Asparagaceae; genus Agave; species Agave tequilana. The sequence goes on from JAVJIF010022612.1 coordinate 106,102, forward strand.
AATTAATATCCGAATGGAGGTTATTCTTGTTACTAGTGAATAAGCATCGAAGTAGTCAAGTCCTTCCTTTTGTCGAAAACCCTTGGCTACTAATCTACCATTGTACTTATCGATAGATCCATCGGTTTTTAATTTTCTTTTGAAAATTCACATATTCCAATTGGTTTACTGCTAGGAGGCAAGTTTGCCAATTCTCAAGTATTATTACTTAGTATAGATTCAATTTCGCTATTTATAACTTCTTTCATATTTGTGCTTCTTAGGTAGACATAGCCTCTTTAAATGTTTGAGGCTCGCTTTCAATAGCATATGCTATGAAATCTGGACCAAAAGATTTTGAGATTCTAGATCTCTGACTTCTTCTTGGTTCAATTTCCGCATTAACAATCAGTTCCTTGATGCTTTCATCCCTAAACGCCATCTCATGTGTTCTTTTCCCAGAAGTCTTATCTGTTTCCCGTTTGTATGGAAAGATGTTTTTAAAGAATACAGCATCTCTAGATTCGATAATAATATTTACATAAATATCTGGTATTTCTAATTTATGAACTAGAAATGTATAAGCACTATTATTCAAGGCATATCCTATGAATATGCAGTTCATTGTTCTTGCTCCCAACTTAGTCCTTTTAGGCAATGGTGCTAGTACCTTTGCAAGGCACCCCCACATTTTGAGGTAATGGCAGGAAGATGTCCTTCCATGCCATAACTCAAATAGTATAAGACCAAGTTTCTTGTGAGGTACTCTGTTTAGAATATAATTTACAGTTAACAAAGCTTTCCCCCATAAGTTCTGCGGAGTTTCAGAACTTACGAGTATGAAATTAACCATCTCCTTCAAAGTTTTATTTTTCCGTTCAGCAATTCCATTTTGCTGAGGAGTATACGGTGTTGTAATTTAATGGATTATATCAAATTTAGCAAATAACTCACTAAAATCATTTGATTCATATTCTCCGCCTCAATCGGATTTTAGAATTTTGATATTCTTGTTGAGTTGATTCTCAACTTCGGCTTTATATCTTATAAACATATTCATTGCCTCATCCTTACTCTTTAGAAGATATACATAACAGTATCTTGTACAGTCATCAATAAAAGTAATAAAATACTTTTTCCCGCATCTAGTTGGCGTAAACTTTAAGTCACACAAATTACTATGAATTAACCTTAAAGGTTCTGTATTTTGATTAATTGAGTGAAATGAATTTTTCGCGAATTTGGCCTCAACACAAATCTCACACTTGCAAATTTCTTCCAAGTTAAGTTTAGGAATATATCCTAAATTAGACAAGTTTTTTAAAGACTTGTAATTTACATACCTTAATCTATCATGCCTAAAATAGAAGACTCAAGCAAATAAACAGAAAACTTTTCTTTATTTATAAGCTTAGGATACAAATACACGGATTTTTTGTCCACAACTGCAACATTGGCCTGAAAAGGCCATCAATAAGATAACCCTTACCCACATACATCCATCCCTTAGTAAGTACAAATTTATCTGATTCGAAAACCATTCTAAATCCTTTCTTACTAAGTATCGATCCAAATATCAGATTCTTGCGGATATCTGGAACATGTAGCACATCATTCAGAGTAAGCTCTTTCCTAGATATTCACTTCAGAATGACCTTTCTTTTTCCCTCAACCTTGAAGACGGCTGAGTTTTCCATGAAGAGTTGCTCATCTTGCTCTAGTTTTTGATATTCAGAGAATAATAATTTCTCAGAGTAGATGTGCCGAGTAGCCCCAGTGTCTACCCACTAATCCTTATTATTGATCGTCAAATTCACTTCTGACACACAGCTGAAAGGCTTGGCGACACATGGTCGGTCAGGTTTGCCTGTGGATAGTTCTTCTTATTCTTTTTGAGACGGCTGTGATATTCATTCGCCTTATGTCCCTCTTTGTTGCAGATGTAGCAAGTTTCCATGAAGCGCATGTTCTTACCTTTTTGGACTTGCCTTTATACCCTTGGGTAGTTTTCTTCCGCTTTAAGCCTTTGAAAGTAAACGCTTTCCCTTTGAATCTTCGATCACATTGGTCTTAGCTTTATAGGAGTTCTTATTGCTCCTTTTCTCGGGATTTCGGTTGTTCTCCTCAATTCGAAGCCTTAAAATGAGATCTTTTAACTTCAGCTCCTTGCATTTATGCTTTAGGTAGTTCTTGAAATCTCTTCATGCAGGTGGAAGTTTCTCCACAATAGTAGCAACCTAAAAAGTTTAAGGTAGATTCATACTTTCAGCCTCTATCTCGTGCAAGATAAGTTGGAACTCTTGCACCTGACTGATCACAGTCTTATTGTCCACCATCTTGTACTTCAGAAATCGTCCTATGACGAACTTCTTGGTACCGGCATCCTCAGTCTTGTACATCTTATCAAGACTGGCCCATAACTTCTTTGCCGTTGTGAATGGACTATAGACATTATAAAAAGAGTCATCCGGTCCATTTAAAATATAGTTTTGGCAAAGAAAGTCACCTTGCGTCCATGTATCGACTGCAAGGACTGAGTCCCGATCAGTTTCGGGTTCTGGTGGATCCTCTTGCAGGAATTTGGCCAAATGCAAAGTGGTCAAGTAGAAGAGCATCTTCTGTTGCCACCTCTTGAATCTTGTGCCATCAAATTTTTCTGCCTTCTCCGGCTTGGGGTAGGAAGTAGAGCAGGTACCAAAGTTTGATTCTGCATGTTTGGTGCCTTACTTGAGCTGTCTTGATTAGTCTCAGACATTTTCTGCAATTTCAAGCAGAACGAAGCAAGTAACTTCAATCATAATTATCTTAAGATTGTTAGTTCTGGGAATCAATCTGATAACAAATCAATGTCACCGATCTAATTGGCCAGGTCGGTGAATATCAGGTGGGAAGTTTCCATTCAATAGAACGTTCCTTAATTACAGAACCATCTTTCAATTACCTTCCTTGGTTAAACACCAATTAGACTGGTATAAGTCAGTCTCAATATACTGTATATCAGTATAACTCCTGTATAAAGAATATTAATTCACTTATACAGTACTTGAACTGAGATACACTCATAGTGAATCTCTTTAAGACAATTATGTCCCCCGCTACGGTGCTAATGGGTTACTGGACGCTGGTCTCCCAAGATACAATACTCCTTCACGGTATTTGGATAGCGCTATCAAATCATCGTACAGTCGAACCGTAATTAACTAGTACCTTCACAGGATTATTAATGCAGCAGGACCAAGACAAATCTCAGAAAGAATATTTGTCTTTACTTTAGAGGAACACCCACAACAATCTGTTGAATTTTTTGAGGCTTCTTTCAGAACGAATCTTGCTTTAGAATCTGAGTTACTTCTTCACTTCGGAATCCGAGTTACAAAGTATTCAGAACTTGAGTTACAAGATAAGGGAGAGAGAGGTACGCTATGTTGCTGTGTTTTTTTAAAATGAAAGAAAGGAGCGCTATTTATAGCGCTCCGGGCAGAGGCGTAAATTGGAGTCCGAACGGTTCGGTCTGAACCGTTGCAACGGATTGTTTGAGACAGGAACCGCACAGATCGTTGTAACGGTTCGTATGCGGTTTCCTTTCAGTCATTGCGCGGGTCCGGATAGCAGAGCAGGTGCGATCTGCTGTAACACCGTACCCGTGAGGCTCGGTTCAAAAAGAACCGGACTGGGTAGGATTACCGAGCCCGGGCAACTGCACCGGCGCGCGTGTGGGCATGGTTTCCCCTAATCGCGCACGAAAACTCCAAGTACCCAAAGGGCACACCCTTTATTCTCATTTTTCTCTATTTAAACACTTCAAACTTCCATCACATGTCCAATGTGAGACTAAATACTTTTAGCTACCTTTAATCCCCTTTGGCTTTTGAATTAGGCAAACTTTAGACTTGAATATCTCATTCATTCGAAGTTGGAATTGAACATGTGAATATACCACGTTCATCCCCAATGGAAGGAGAACACACTCAAATCATTATCCAATTGATTCTAGCAAAGGGTCTCGCCCTAATTCAACTCAAAGATTCACATTTAATTCTTCATATTTCCCAACAGAAATTAGTTAAAATAAAAAAGTGTCAATAATAAAGTTAATTAATAGGATAACTAATCACTGCTATTCATTTCAGCGAAAAAGTTTCAAAATCCACAATCACACTGAGAACTTACTCTTGGCATAAAAATGGACTGTCTAACTAAAAAGATGAGGAGGAAGAACAGAAAGGACAGACACCTATAAGTCTAAAATAACTAGATCAGGACCTGTTTTTGAAAGGATCATATCATATATGAGCGAAATTTTAAAGAGCAAGCGATATTCAATATGCTAAACTACATGCATTTCAAGGCAGTTCTCATGATGGCAAAGACAATGTTTTGTTAGTTACGGACGGATGACAGGAGCATAAAGCAGCATGCAGCAAAATATACAGAGGAGAATACCTAATATTTCAGAAAACAATAATGGTACTACTCTCAAACATTCACTAAATCTTAAGTCTTACATATGAAAATTCTTGTCATGTACGTCAAAAAAAGGCCATACAACGAGGTGGAGCTGAAGGTAGATTAATAGTTTGTAGTCATGTAATGAAAAAATCCAGATAACTAGGATGTTAATTAGACTGTGAGACAAAAAGTATGCTTGCATTTGCGAGATCTCGAAAGAGGGAAGAAGACGAGATGAAGATTGCGTTGAAACCTGATGGAAAGCGTCTCCGGCGGCCGGCAAGTCTCTTCACTGCAAACCCTAATCTCAGTGGTGTTCCCAATAGAAAATGACGACTGGAGTATTTAAGGGATGAAGAGAAAACAAGGGCTTAATTATTAATCACGTATTAAAGTCTAAACGATCAAAATACTCTTTGTCAAAAAAAAAGTCTTCAAAGTAATCTGCAAAATTTTTCAGAAAATCTGAAAAATTATGAGGATCAAAAAGTTCAACTGCACTGAAAGCTAATTTAAATGAAAATGGGTGTATCGGTCCGTGTCCATCCCAAGTCAACTCCAAAAATTAGAAAATCAAATAATTACTTTAAGAAAATAATTTTTAAAGTTAGAAAAATGATTTAATATAATAATACAACAAATTAATTAGAATTAGAGTATAGGGGGCTACAACCCTCTTTAGAACTAAGTCCTTTGACTCACCCATTCAATAAAGTCCCTTCAAGTGGGATCGAGTTCTGCTAGTCCTCATTAGACAACTGGGTCAGATTCGGATCTGTTTCCTCATTAACCCGGCCCAAAGCTGCCCCGCCAGCTACTTCAGAAAATTTTGAATTCAAACTCAAATAGACTGCATCAGTGACACCAACGTCTCGAAGCTATTGCTCATCACAATCGTCGTACGATGTCACGCCATTAGCAGATTTCTCTATGACAATGCTCTTGTTAGAATCCTCCGAATTACTGCTAAGATAATTGTCCTTAAGAATAGACCGTGCCAGCTTAATGGCGGCCTACTCTTCAAGATTCAACGATCGCTGACCCTACAAGGGTGCACTCGCAGCAATGCACAGGCCCTCGAACAGCTCGGCTTTATTTCCTCTAGAAATGTAAGAAGATTTCAGAGGAGAAAAAAGATGGTTGAGAAAACAATCCTTAGACATAAGCTAATTGTCCTTAAGAGTAGATCGTGCCAGCTTAATGGCGGACTACTCTCCAGGATTTAACGATTGTTGGCCCTGTAAGGGTGCACTCTCGAACAGCTCGGTTTTATTTCCTCTAGAGATGTAAGAATATTTTAGAGGAGAAAAAAGGTTGAGAAAATAATCCTTAGACATAAAAGCTAATTGACCTTAAGTATCGTGCCAGCTTAATAATGGCAGCCTACCCTCTGGCCCTGCAAGGGTGTGTAAGACGGGCAGCATATGCGCGCATTAAGGTTTTCCGGATCCAGTAACCTAATTTAGGTCACTGGGCCCTCATCAATGTGCTTGTGGGCGCACAAGCACCCCTAGTTTCTAACCCACACAACACATCATGAGAGGGACTCCATATATAAACGCTGAAGAGTTCTTTTCCCATCCAATGTACGACTAAAAGAACTTTGCTAAATTTTGAAATACCCTCAAATACTAACAGTTAGTTGAACAACGTTCTCCACCGAGGCCAACGCTTGCTCCGCCAAGAGCTTCTTCTCTGGCAAAATCTCGATGGTAATATCACTCCCCTTTAATCCCCACATCCTCGCCTTCCACATCCGCCTCCTCTCCGGCGACTTCCCCTAGCACCGGTGTCGCAGTCAATTCCCGAAGCCCCTTGCTAGAATCTCTGCCTTCTGGCTAGCTGGGAGATAATCATCCATCCAACTCCACCCCTATCCTGACCGCCTCCGCAAAAGAAGAGGGCCTTACTTCGTGCTTCTCCGCTGATGAGTCCTCCGCCGACATCCCCGCTTCCAGTTGGAAACGAAGCTTCTTGCCGCGGACACTCCCAAAGATATCATCCTTGGAGAGGACAATTCGCACAACCACCACATCATTCCAATCGTCGCTGACCATGTAGTGGACCCGACGGCCGTAGATCATTGAATAATTTTCTTACTCTCAGTTGTCTGCGTGCTTTCGCACAATGAATGCAGTAGATCATTGAATATGAATGGCCTACCATGAACCAAAAACTTTCCATGAAACGCTCTGACCACTCAAAGTTGGGAGACTTCTCAACAAAAAAAGAAAACAATTGTAACGATTAGTTATCTCTAATTCGACGCGTTTTAGTTAATTTTCACGAAATTTCAATTCAATTTCTATTCTCTGATTTTAATGAAGTAGCGTGAATGTGTTCCATTTTTTTCATCAAAGTAAAATAAAAAGGAAACAAATGAACGGAACCATAGGACAAAACGTGCGGTGCTATGACTATTGAACAATATATTCTGTCTCCCACAGTGAGTTTTGAGTCAGAGAATCAATCTCGCGTTGACACGTGAATAAAATGTCAGGTTTTAAGCAAACAGAGTTTTAAATTCTTTATACCTTTTATAATATTATAAGAGGGTGACTCTCACATGTCAACACAGGATTAGTTCTCTTAATAATTTGTGTGGCTCATACACAATCTAGCCCGTGAATTGCTTACCAGCAGTTTTCTTTATGTCAGTCTTAAAATAGTATCAAAATAGAGTTTTAATTCGATATAACTTAATGACACTGGCAAAAGTTACGCGTGTTAGGTTGATCTATAAGATAATAAAAAGATGTGTCTTCTGTCATTGAAGATTATAAGGTCATCGATGTGTCAGCATCAACTTTAATCTTATAAAAAAATTAAGGAAAATCGAAAGAAAAGAAAAACGAGAAAGAAAAAAATCATTAAGCAGCAGGTGCACGGATGCTAGTTTAATAATCAATATGATGCAATGCTGACGTGATCGGGGTGCCACGTCCTCACGTCTAGCTAACTCTCGTTGTTAGGTGAGTATCGAAGTAGAGAAAGAAAGAAAGCTAGGATGAAGGCGAAGACGAGGAGCCAGAGAAGACGGAGTTAGGCCGAAGAAAAAGAGCAGAAGGGGCCAAACTGAGAGGTGACACGTCTGTGTCTCTCTCTCTCTCTAACTTGTTGGAGAGAATGTCCTCGCTGGATAATTGTGCTAAAGTTATTTTTTATACTATATTATACTACTGTTTTGTTGGTTGTGAGTCGTACTTTCATGAATTACGACTCTTTCTCTCATTAATTGTTATTGTCGCACACAATTTATAGAGTAATAGTATATAATGTAGTAGGAAAAAAAATACAATAGTTAAGGATTTAGGGGGTTCCTTTTGCTTATATTTAGGGGATATTATTTTGGAGTCTATTAATTGAATCCTTCATTGGTGATGGTATTAATCGATGAAGAAGGAAAAGAATCATAGTAGTCAGACAAAGGGAAGACCATGCTCTCCAATACCCACTGCATTTATTTCAATCAAAACGTCATCTTACGAGACATTAATATCAAAGGGTCATGACTCATAAATCTGATAAATCTGATGCTTAGTTTTTTTTTTTTTTTCATTCATGCACGCACATTCTTTTACTTTTCTTTTTTCCCTCCTTCTTTTCGGTTTACATTGGAAAAGACCAAAGCCGGAAATGGAAAAACGAGAATTTTGTGGAGATACGCTCATACGCATATTAGAACCGTCGCTATCCAGTATGAGAAAGGAAGTGAAGAATTGGCGAGCATCCTAACCAAACATGAGACGTTGCGTCTCAAATCTGATCGAAAAGAATAAGTCGACCACCAGGGAAGTAATGGATTAAGAGAGAGGCTGACGGTTCTCTCCGCGAGCACGGAATTATGTGTGGCCCTATAGAAAAATACCCAGCCTAAACTTTCCAGAGACGAGAGCGGATATTTCCACTTCATAATGTGATTAAAGCACCCCATGGATTAAGGTATCGCAGCCTCTGATTAAGGCACCCCCCCCCCCCAATCTTTACATTTTACCCCTTCAACTATCAACACCCCCGCTCCCCTCTCTCTCCCCCGCTCTCTGTCTCCGTAGAGAAAATATTTCTCTCCCCCTCTTGTTCTCTCTATTTCTCTTCTCTCGTTGTTCGCCATCGCCATCGACGAACTCGCAGTCGCCGTCGACACGCCACAGCAGTTGCCGTTCTATAGGTATTTTTGAGTTTTTTTTTGAATTTTTCACAAATTCATGAAATGTGGGTTGAATTGTTCAATTTGATGAATTATTTCACTTTTAGAGTATGATCTGTTGTATTTATAGGTAAAACATAAAAAAAAACCGAGTTTATTGATGTAATTTCTCCAAAAAAAATTCAAAAATGGTTGATGGGTTCGCTGTGATTTTCGCATCTATTCGGTCGAAGATCGACAACCGAACAGTTTAAAAGTTGTTCGGGGTCGATGACCGAACAACTTTACACTGTTCGGTCATCTTAGACTGAACAGATGACTTTTGTTCGGCCGGACAGAGCCGACCAGAGTTATTTTGCTTGGTTGTTTTCAGTCGAACAGTAAATAATTCATATATAGTCGTCCAAACAAATTTTTAAAAATGTTTATATCTTATTTTTGGTTCATCGCAGGCATGGATATTGCATGCCCTTCTAGAATCCGTCCTACGCTCTAGGAAAGATTTTGTAGATGAGTCGAGCAAGTTGATTTTTCTCGGCAGTGCACGGCTAAACACAACCAAATTTTTTAGCAAATGGAAATCCATTAACATGTGACAACATAACCAACCAAAATTTTTTTGAAAGTCTTTGACAAATTTACAACCAAGTTCTCTTCTTCTTTTGAAAGTTTATCGGTAAAAGAATGTCCTTCCAAATTTTCCGCCAAAAAATGGTTATGAATACCACATACAACCATAAGAATCTACCCAGTTGTATTGGACAACTTCTTGCCCTTCAGTAGGAACGGACAACCGCATTTCTTACTTCCTGCACTCCTTGTCCCCTCTTTATCTTGAGCTTTCACATTCTATTTCTTTAAGTTCCCACTTTCTCACAACTTAGGAGTACCCTTCCATTTTTTCAAGTTCCAGAGTCAGATCGCTTGACAACGAGGAAAAATCCTTGTGCCATCGCAACTTCTCGAGCCCATTTTATCAGTGTCTCTCGACTTTCAAAAGTCTCATACATGGTGAAGTCTTCACCGTAATTAATTCTTGTAAGCTCAGTACCGATATTGCTATATGAGGAAGAAGTTTACTCCTGCAAATGGTTCATATGAAAAACACAGGGTTAACTCTGTATAATCAGTCAAAAAAAGAGTTCTCTGTTCGGTTAAGCATAGTCGAACATTAAGTCTCTGTTCGGCCGAGACCCCCGAATAGAGAGCTCATGCTCGACCGAGAGACCCACCGAACATGTTAATATCTGTTCGGTGGTTCGATGGCTACCAACCGAACAGAGAATTACAGTGTTTGATGTAATTCTATGATCGTTGGTATCCGCCGAACGAATGTTATATGTTCGATCGTAAACTGCCAAACATATGTTATCGTTCGGCAGTCGAGCGCCGAATGAAGACGAAATCCATTCCACAAAATTTATATTTTGGACAATTTTAATCGGTAAAAAACTAACCTTATCGATGTTGGCAAGCTCCAAAGTTTTTAGTTGCTTTTTCATTAATGCCATGATGAAATGTAGGTTGATCTTAAGTATGAGAGTGGGTAAATTTTTTTAAGATTTGAAGCTTGGGGGAGTGAAAAAGGAAGTAGATGAGATGGTGCCTTAATCACTTGTAGTGTGGGTGCCTTCATAAGATTGGGGGTGCCTTCATCAATTTTAATTTTTTTTATATAATTAAAATTGAAGAATATATCAGTCAATTTATATTGGGGGTAAAAACATAATTCAAAATTTATAGTTTTAAGTGGAGTACTTTAAACACATTTGCAGTGAAAATATCCGCTCCCTCAAGAGACCCACCTATCCATAGATTTTGTTGAAGTTCGTCTAAATTATCTATACATATTTTATACGACACCCCCTCTTTATAACCCTGTTGGCTCCATTATTGTAAAGAACAAGATATGAACCCAGAAAAAAAGAACTCCAGCGGTAGAGGAGACTTTTCTCTCAAATTTTCTTTTGTTTTTAACATTTCAACCAAGGGGACGTGGAGATCCATGGATCCAAAGTCCAAATAGTACATTCTTGTTGAAATATTTAGGCTAATTAAAGGATTTTTTTTTTTTTTTTTTTTTTTACAAGTCAATGGAATTAGAGTAACTCTCCGCATCAGAAACGTGAAGTCTACAACTACTAAACAACAAGTCTCTTCTTCTTCTGTCGGTATCTAATGAAGACTTCCTTCTATACTAAAACTCTTCCCCTTGACAATGCCACCCTGTTAACTGTTTGCCCATTTATATTAGGGAATTTCCAATATTAATAGTGGTGGCCATGGAATCTCAAATCTTAAAGGAGTTATTGAAGTCACCTGTGTCTAATCACCAGATGCACTATAATTATGATAAATAAAGAACAATATATTTATATATACGAACGCATGATTGACAATTTTGCAAACAGATAGTCAACCAATAGAGACAGTGATTGCCAATGGGCCACCACCTAGCTACAAAAATGTTGACATTGTGTCCTGCTGCACCATCCAACAACAAATTGGACCTAGAATATGAAAGAATGGTCCATGAATGAAGTCATTGGAGATTATATAGGGGCGGCTAGTTTAATTTGACTCAATCTATGGCCTCAGCCAACCTGGTCCATTTTAAAATGCCAGCATGAGCCCAGCAATTTTCTCTTCAGATGCAAGCACAAGCACGGCAATGTTTCAGATAGCAGCAGGAACCAACCGAGTGGAAACTAAAAAGACTTGGGCAACTTTCACGTGGAGTGACGCTATATAGAAGAAAACAGGCTTTCACACAGTGTTTCAATGAATTTATCCTTAGATATGATGATTAATGAATGATCCCTTTGCGTCTATTCACATAACCCATAAATGCAAGCAAGAGTAGCATGTACAAGTAATTGGACTAACTATGAAGTAAACAATTAGAGAGGCGATTCACTGATGACCGCACAAAAAGGTGCACTAGGAACAATTCCATTGACATTGTGCAGCATACAGAAATCGTGACGATTATGACAGATTCCTTGCCCTAGAGACTCGTCTCCATAGACATTGCAGCACTCAGAAGTCGTGTGCAGGCAACTGCAGATTCCTTTCTAAAAGATCTGCAGCTTCCTATTGTGTCCACGACTGGAAGTACAATAGATCTCAAAGAATCCTGTTTGGCTGCATAGAAAGTGACATAGGAAAAACATACAGAAGATAATGAAAAGGATAGATGCTTCTCCTCTTAACCAAGATTTCCAACACTCGGGGAAGAGATTTTTCGGCATTACAGGAAAATTATTCCCTGACTCGCTTTCCTTCCCTTTCCCAAACTACACAGAATGAAGCATAGCAGATGACACAGTGAACATCGAGTGGAAGTTGGATGTTGGCTTCTGAGGTGTGGATGAGTGCATGTACTTTTGGATGACAGCCAGCGCATCTAAGAGGACTGACGATGTACCTTTCATGAAATGAAAAGGACGGAAATAATGGATAAAGGGTTGAAAGAAAAGTTTGAGATAGTGGGTTACCAAGGAAGAAGCCCAATCAGTAAACATAACTCAACAACGAAACATGCACATTGAGTAGGGTGTGATAGATTGAAGTTACACAATAGGAGCGCAGTTCAAATGAATATGCGCTTCTCGTCTCTCAATACCGAATAAATTTTCTGTTTATCTAAAGTCCGGCGAGTTTACTGATTTTTGTTAGCTTCTGCTGGGGTGTTGGTAACCATCTGATCAACGGCATGCACAGTGCTCTGAAGCTCCTCCCATATAGCTTTGTACACCATTCTCTGCCTATTTACAGCAGATTGCCCCTCAAATGCTGTTGAAACTACGTAAATGCTGCAAGTAAAACAAGAAAATGTATGTAAGCACAACCAGTGTTTGCCAAGAGGATGGTGGCCTAAATAATAGACTTTCACCCTGAAACATTGCAAGATAGATTTCAACAGTGATCTGAATACCAACAAATTAAGTTTTTTTCTGAATTTAATTGAATCTGAAGATATTAAAATAAAGGTTGTTGACAGACTTGTGATGCCAAACTTGTCTGTTAATTGAACACATCATGCTTATATCCGCTGTGCAAGACAGAATAAAGAACCACTTGACTATCCAAAAGATTGATACTATTTGAGTCTCCTGACAACAGGGTTTTTCAGTTACCAATATGTTTGCCCGTGATGGTCCCCAAGTAGATATGGTCATCAATATCTTAATTATCTACTTTAACCCAACCAACACGCACGCGCACACACACACATGCTTAAGGGGAAAAGGTGCCCTTTTTGGCTGATGTCTGAAGTCCTCCTTACATACTTGTGCTATTCCCTAGTGGTCACTGGTCTTTAGAGCAAAGCCACTGCACATGCTACAATTTGTTCCTCTATTTTCCATTAGCTACTCTTCTAAACAAGTGCTAATCCCTCCTTGTGACTGTCGAAAATGATCCTAGTTCTTGAACCATGCCCATAGAACATAGGCCAAGGCTGTTTCTTCATCTTTATCCACGGTTTATTGCTGCAATTCTTCCTTGAAGATGCAATTAAACCTATGCATCTAAACTATTGATACCATCCACTGCTTCAACAGATAACACATCCTAAAAAATGAACAGAGAGCGAAGAAAGTGTTCCACATCTTCCACCTTGATGCTTGACTACACAAGCACTAATCAGATTTGACCAGAAAAATAAGGATTGCAGGAGTGCTTGGATGGTAAAGCCATCTCCAGAGTAGTTTCTGCAGAAAATTTCACTTTTGGGGTTATCCAGACATCATTAATCCAACGATCTCTTGAATTTCCTGTTCTGTTTGCAGCATGTGAACTCAGCATACTGCTCAGGTGATAGGGTCTCCATTTTTGGATAACTTAACCTTGGTTTCTGTCTGGTAGTATCCATATCTCCTTAAGCTGAAAAACAGGAAACATAACTGCTGTCTACAGTTTCCATCATCCATCTGTATCAACAAGATCCCAAATATACATGAGATATCTTTTCCAAAGTCTTAATGTAACCCCCGATTCCAGATGTACGTGCGTTAATACTGGTACTCGATACGGTATAAATACCCGATTTAACCATCTTAGTAGCCAGACTGAGCCCGTTTCAACTCAAGATATCATTTTCTAATATTTTAGATTTTTTAGATTTTCTGAAAATTTTTTGAAATTTTTGAAAATATCTCAAACACGGTTCAAAGACTCGGCCGAGTCGCCATTTCGGCACCCGCCACGACGATTCTGAGACCTGATTCGAAGGATCCACTAAGAAACGACCGACTCGGCCTTTGACTCAGAGCTGACTCGGCCGAACTGGTCGAGTCACGATATGACTCGGACTGACTCGGCCGATTCCCGAGTCAAGACCGGGTAGGTTTAAAAAAAAAAAAAAGAAAAGGAAAAAACCCAAACTTACCTGGGATCTAGGGTTCCCCGCCTTCGCCGCTTTCCCGCTCGCTGTCGTCGCCTGGCCGTCGTCACCGCCGCCGCATTCTCCGCCTGATCTCTTTTCCTGTCTCTCTCTCTCTCTCAATCTCTCCCTCTCCCTCCCTCCACTCTCTAAGAGTGGCGGAGGGGGGAGAGAGACAGAGAGTAGACGAGAGAGAGAGGGAGAGTAGAAGAGGGGGGAGAGAGATAGAGCCAGAGGAAAGGAGAGAGTAGAAAGTAAAGGGATAGGGAAAAAGACTAAAGAAAGGGAGATAAAGCCAGAGGGAGGGAGAGATCCACTCACCCGATCTCTCTCCCCCCTTTATCCTATTCTTTTTCCTCTTTTTTAAGTTTTTTTATATTTACCCCCTCAAATGTTTTATATTTCTGAATTTATTCTCAAATCATCATATTTTCCCAATTATCCCTCAAAACAAATTTGCTTTGGACATATGATATATGAATTTTAATGTCTACATTTTTTACAATTTGTCGTGATTTTTTCAGAATTTTTTGAGTTTTCTATATAGCGTTTTACATGTATCACCCGAGATCGATCCGAGTCACCGAGACCGATCCGTCTAAGTGCCTGCCGAGTCAACGGCTAAGACCGCGACTTTGAACCATGATCTCAAATTCGAGGTCGGCTAGTATCGCTGACTGACCCCAAAATTTTAATTAACAATTGGAATAAATTTCACGAATCTGATTTTGCAGCAATGTTCAGGGCGATTTTTTCTATTTTTGAGAATTTTTGGAGATTTTTCTAAATTAATCAAAATTTAACCAAAATTAACTAAATAAACAAAT